>CM040979.1:7046366-7076092 GCA_022985145.1 Pangasius djambal
CCTCTTCCAACATGACTGTGCACCAGTGCACAAAGCAAGGTCCATAAAGACATGGATGACAGAGTCTGGTGTGGATGAACTTGACTGGCCTGCACAGAGTCCTGACCTGAACCCGATAGAACACCTTTGGGATGAATTAGAGCGGAGACTGAGAGCCAGGCCTTCTCGACCAACATCAATGTGTGACCTCACCAATGCGTTTTTGGAAGAATGGTCAAAAATTCCTATAAACACACTCCTCAACCTTGTGGACAGCCTTCCCAGAAGAGTTGAAGCTGTAATAGCTGCAAAAGGTGGACCGACATCATATTGAATCCTATGGGTTAGGAATGGGATGGCACTTAAGTTCATATGTGAGTCAAGGCAGGTGACCGAATACTTTTGGTAATATAGTGTAAATAGAAATTAGTAAGTAAATTTAACAGAAGTGAAGTTTTCATTTCTAAAACTTTCTTTTAGCTAAACTAGTAAAAAGAGCTGAGCCAGGAGAATGACACCATTCAGAACAGTAGGACGCAATAATCCATTATATTTGGGCTCTTCACATTTGCCAGTGGTCTTGGCATTGGCTCCCTGGTTGGCCGCTTGTGTTGTGGTGCATTCTAGGATAGTGTGTGTTTCAGCCAGGACAGAATGGAGGGGGAGCAAATGGGTGGTTCGGGCACTATTGCCATTATACTTTAATCCCACATCTCTTTTTCTGGAAAACCCGAATAGAGGCCTAGAATCACTGACTCAAATTTTGGATCTCACTGTCATGACAAAGCAATTATCAAGTGCTCCCCACCCAACTAATCCTAAATATGGAGGCTGAGTATTTAAACAGCAGCACAAGAGGGTCAGTGCTCAGTCAGGATTTGAGACACTTTCCTCAATCAAGCATAAATCCAGGATCCATAATGGGGAGGGTGAGTACACACTTGTGTCTCAGTGCTCTAACAGAAGCCTAACGTGCAAAGTTGTGCATGTACATGAAGAGTTGTTTTTGGCCGTATTGAGGCAAATCTTTGCTCTACTTATGCAATTGTTACGAATTACTGAGATACATTTTGAATAATTAAAAACTGCATTTTATAAAATAAATTCTAAAATATATACTTAAACTGTATAGATTTGTTATTCTTTTCCATCACAAATTCTTGTGTTGTGCCAGTTGAAAAGGTTATGGCTAATCAGCATTTGTGGATAGTTTCCAACATTTATCTCTGTGCAGAAGCAGAAGCAAAGGAATGTGCCAACATGTTTTTTTTTTTTTTTAATTTGCCCATCTGGTTTTGTTACAGCATTATAGAGAAAATTCCTATAATTCAGCAGGTGTCAGCTGGCTTCTTGGTGCCTTTCCCAGTTTTGGCATGAATCAAACCTATGAGACCAGTGTAGTGATTCTTTATCTTCACATATGCCTGTGGATGATGTATTTCGCTGTATTGATATACATAACGTTTGACCATGTCAGTATGAAAAAGTGTTTTTTAACATCCATTCAATACCCTTCCAGATTATTTTCTACGAGGATAAAAACTTCCAGGGCCGCTGCTATGAGTGCGACAGCGACTGCTCAGATTTCCACACCTACCTGAGCCGCTGTAACTCCATACACGTGGAGAGCGGCGTCTGGGTGGTCTACGAACGCCCCAACTACATGGGCTACCAGTATGTGTTAATACGTGGTGAGTACCCAGAGTTCCAGCGCTGGATGGGCCTCAATGACCGGATCAGCTCCTGCAAGATGATCCACCTAGTAAGTCAAACCACTGCACCAATACAATACAATGGGGGAAAAAAATCATGGTACAGTGATTGGTACAAAGCTTGTCTGCTTTATTTAAGATGTAGAAAACCCTAACCCTAGAAAAGTTTACTTTCCTTCTTTTCCTATTCTCTTTTCTCCCAAGTAACTGTAAATCATTCTAGACTCACATGTTGAAAGGCTCATCTACCAGTTTTATTGGGGGGAAAAAAAGACTGCTCTTTTTGATAATTCACAAAATTTCGATAATTTACAGCAGTGTACACCGATGTTAAAATATGTAGCTCCTGGTCTGACTTGATGAGGGTGAAAGATTATGAAGTAGTCACGGTGGATCTCATAACCTTCTGTGTCCTGCCCTCCCCTTTATACCCTTTCCTTTTCTTCCCCAAACCCAATACCCTCCATCCCTTTTCCTCCTTGACGTTCATTCCAGACAAGTGGGACACAGTACAAGATGCAGCTCTACGAAAAGGCAGACTTTGCAGGTCAGTCATTTGAGACCACTGAGGACTGTCCCTCCATTCTGGAGCGTTACCGCTTGAGAGAGGTGCACTCCTGCAAGGTCCTGAATGGCTACTGGGTATTCTATGAGCACCCCAATTACCGTGGCCGCCAGTACGTCCTGGAAAAGGGTGAATATCGCAAGCCTATGGACTGGGGTGCAGTCTGTCCTACCGTGCAGTCCTTCCGCCGCCTGACTGAGTGACCTTAACCAAACGAGGATGTGCTGATTCACCGTGCCAGAAAATTATAGCTCATTGGTTGTGATTTAAACAGGTCCTGGAAGAAATAAAGTTTGGCTGGTGATTGCTGAGAAGAGTCTGTCTGTTTATTTATGTGGTTTTAATTACTCCACATGATCCTGGCCCAAGATGGTCTTAACTAAAGCTAGCTATATTTACGAGCTGAAGGTGACATAACTATGTCTCCAGAGCTGTTTTGACTGGGTGGTCTACATGTGCCATGTTTTGAAGCACAGGCCTCAGGTCTAGAATAACAGGGTGGGAATTGAGGTGGGTGCCAAAAGAGAAGCAGTTTCCTCCACCACCAACGAGCACCATCTCAGCTCCATCTGAGTCCAGCAGCTCTGTGCAGAATGAATGCAGCATGAGGGGCCAGGGGACAGATGACTGGGGGGAGAAAAAGTGATTATATGGTGAATTGACAATTCATATGTAAATATATATAACTTGTAACAGAAAAATTGACTTTATTTTCTATAATCAGCTGGACAACAAAAATTTCAGACTGCAAACAACTGGAGCCTGGAGACCAGGCACATGCTACTCACTGTATCTAAGCTGACTTCAACACTGACCCTAGTGGTCAGGTTTATTACAGCCACTCCTGGGACACCATCTGCCTGGAGCCAGACCCCACCAACTACCACCAGATTCTCACCAATCACATGGGCAGAATGGGAATACCTGAGGTTTACAAATGATCACGTTAACTGCCACCAGAGAAACTATTCAATAAATAGTTGTATTATTAAATACAATAAAATATTAAACTGAAGAAACAGTGATACCTTGGTACCAATGCTGGATAAACATGCAACCTCTCCCAGCAGAAGCCTGTGGACATGGGCTTCAGCAGGACAACATCTCCTAAAGGGACACCTCCTTTGCCCAGGCCTCCAAAGATCACCAGTCCTCGTCCATAGCCACAAGCAGAGTGGGAGTGACGCGGTTCAGGGATGCAGCCTTCAAGCGGGACCTTTGGAGAGACAGATCATTAAGGATGAACTAGTGGGTTGTGGCCTTCTAATTTTTCACCACCATACAGACTAGAGACTTATGCTGATCTTTAGATCTTTAAAAGTACAGGCAAACATAACCAGTGTTTTTGGTAAGGACTGTAGCCTCTTTTCTTTTAATAATTAAGATGAACGGGTTAAGATTTACATCTGTCCAGTGCTGGTCCTCCAAACACAGGAAGTGTGCATCACCTAGAACTGGTTCCCTTTCTCTACGGCCTCCAAAAACAAATAAGTAGTTCCTATCTGAATGAAGGAGATATTACAATGAGTATCAGTTAAGAGGTATTGTAATATCACAGTATCCGCTAAGAGAACCTCCTTACCACCATGACTCAGCAAGGTGGCTGTATGCCGCCATCTTGGTTTTGGGGCTGCGCCAGTACAAACCATCTTCTCCATAGATATCAGCATATTTTTGGGGTCAAACTGGTCAGTCTGGTAGATGACTCTCAGAATGTCATCAATGGGGTTAAGTGGAGAAGTTCTGCCACCTAGAACTACTGCACCCCAACCAGGGACAGAGGTCATGGAGTGATACATCCGCACACCTGCATTAAAAAAAAAAAGTACATACCAATAACATGCATGAAGATCAGTGATGTGCAACAGTAATGTTATGAGTAAAGCTGAAATGAGTAATGATCAGGCACACACACACACACACCTTTCTCTCCCTCTGGCTCCACAGTGGCATATCTCCAGGCTGTGTGCTCTCTGATTAAAAGCGTGGCTGCAGTGTTTCGGCCTCGTCTTCCACAGCCCCCGGTGAGGAGCACAACCCCAGGCTCCAGCAGGGAGGAGGCCATTCCCACGGCCTCTACATGCGGCGTTTCAGCCATGAGCCGCACTGCCACAGGCAGACCCTCCAGATCAGGCTTGATGAAGGGAACAGGGGTCTCTGAGAGAATATAAAAGTGAGAGAACACAATTCAGACAACACATGCTCTATCTACTAACTACTAACTTTGGGAACTAAATAACACAAAGGTGCACAATATAAGACATATACGTAAGTGAGCACTGGATTAAAGGTGCAGTTTGCAATATTTAAAAATGTTCCTATATCTATGACAACCATATAATTTCAAAGATACTTTAGGCTGAATAATTCTCAATATTGCTATGCAATGGATTTGGCTACGCAATGTAGGATTTTTTAGGCCTGAAAATTAGCTCCGCCCCCAGTTAGGACAGAGCACTTGTTCTTTAAAAGGCACCTCAGAATACATACATAGTTTCTATATATAGTCCTACAGATGGTGGGGTTGGTTGAGGGAAGGCTTGTTAATGTTTTCATTGCGATTAGCATCACAGGGAGCATTGGGCTCTAAAAATCACATTAAAAATTACAAATTGCTCCTTTAGTTTTTAGGATTTGGTGTGGATTAGCCAATAATTCTTTCCACACTGGGTTTATGCTGTTACTGTATTCTTATAAATGAAAAATGAATTCACAAATGTTAATATTTTGAATTATGAATAAATTTATATGGTCACAAATTAGCTTATTCTTTTTATTACCATTTGAGAAGCTTACTGGTGGCTACAAGGTTTTATTCAGTGGTTTGCCGGTTAGTTGTTCCTTAAACAGTGTATTATCAGATCTTACCGCTCGGGAGTGTGAGGACTGCTTGACTGGTCAGAGAGCCTTTGGAGGCAGTGAGGATGAAGTAATGAGAGCACTTTTGATGCCATTCCTAATAAAAAAAAAGAGAGGATGTGTCTGGGAGGGGACTTTGTACATACCATATAGCAGGACTTATGTATTTATAGCAATTTTACAAATAAGATGGAGCTGATCTTAGTTTGTCAGTCTCAGTCTGAGTGTTTATTCAGAAGAACACAGAGCGCCTCACCTCAAATTCATCAAACGGCTCCAAATTCTCCACCCTCTCCCTCTCGTCCTCTGTTAGAAGACCGAAGTAGAACTGGTTCATATCCAAGCATACACATTTCTCCCAGCCCTGTCCGAAAAGGAGAGAAGAAAGTACTGTTCAATATCTGGCCTGTATTAATTTTAATCAGACTGTCATGTAAGTTTTTAAAAAAAAATTAACATTAATGTGAGAATTTGAAAACCTCTGTATTAAAAGATGTTTTATATAAGACCTTTTCCACACCTGAGAGTTTGATATGTATAATTGAGTGTTAAAGCTGTTTTGGAACCAGCATCACGTGTTCTTTGCAGGTTCGCCTGTATAACAATGTAACGCATCCATAATAACTGCTGTTCATTACAGTCTGAGTGTTGGTGGAATGAAGGCACATTACTAAAAACAATAAATGATGCACCTACTACCTACTATTTTGCAAAAATGCCTCCAGCAGAAATGCTATGTAAAACAGCACAATTGATCTACAAAAAACACCACAGGTTTCACAGACCCTACTGCTGTACCAGTCTTTTCAACAGTCATTAACTGTCATAAAACTATTTCAATCATAGTCCACCCATTCGTACTGAGTATTAAGTATTAAGGGCTCGGATATAACTCTCTAACCTCTCAGAGTCTCATGACTAAACATACCTTTTGCAACAGTCTCTCAGTCTGTGCTGCCGTGTCTGGGTACTGGCAGAGGGCATGGATTTTGGAGTTGAGCTTCAGGAAGTGGTTCTGCATGACCGTGCCAAAGGGATCCTCTGGGCGGATCTGTTCATACATCACAAACAAAGCATGGGGGAGGATCCTCGCTGCCCAGCCAATTACAGCATCTGACCTGAGGCAAACAAACAAGGGCTTAGGAATCACCACCATAAAGTGTAAAGTAAGGGAACATGCAGATGCTAGCAGTCTTATACTTACCAGCGTGTTTCCATATAAGTGAGCACCACCTCCGAGAGAATCAGTGTAGGGGAGTTCCACTGCAGTCCGGCTGCACTCAGAACATCCTTCACCTCGCTCTCATTCCTCACATCCACGCCCAGCAGCTTATAGTGAGCACTGCTCACATACACAGGGCCTGAAACACAGGTCCAACACAGGAGATGTGGATTAGATTCAGACAGATCAGTTCTTCTTGACACATCCGTGCACAGTGTATTTTCTTGGAATCTTTCTTTTCAATTCTGGATTTTTCATTATAAAACAGAGGTATGTTTTCCTTTACAGACACCAAAGGGAATATAAAATTGGCACTAAATAACTTGGTTCTAATAATTGTCATTCATGTATTTATTAGGGATTTTACACTTTAAAGGTTACACTACCAGTTACCTTCATCATAACACTGAAAATCACATAGCTGTATGTAATATGGTAAATAACTAATTTCTCCCAAAACTTGCTCATAAAGAAAAAAAAAATACAGTTCATACCAGCTAAGACTTCGCAATCTGGAAGAACATCTTTCAAAATATGATTGCTGCTGATTAAGGCTGCCTTGCGTCTGGCAACATCCGGGAAGTCGACCTCAAATACTCTAACCCGCTCCAGTGCTCCTTCTGCGTGAAGCCGAAAGTAAAGGGAGTCGAAGCCTGCACCCAAAGACAGGATCTAGAGACAGATTGAAAGATGAGAGACAGAATGAATGATTTCATGTAGTGTTCATGTACTACACAATGGAAATCAAGGCGTTGTCAGGATTCTGTCCTACCTGTCTGCTATCACAGGCATCAGTAACACACAGAAACTGTTTCACACAGTGATCGACAGCTTTCCAGCGAACATAATAGCCCCTGTGAAGAAAACACAGCCACACACAGACATTAATTCTCAATTTAAAATCATTCTACAGTGCACCACTGAATGCCCACAGGTCCTACCTGTTGATGAGAGGAGCTCTTCGTGACACCTTGCCCACAAAATGTCTGAGAAAGTCATCGTGGAAGTAGCCTTGAGCCGCTGCTGACACCTTACTGACCACACTGCTGTCATTAGTGCCCTGCACCTGACCGGGAAGGACATAGTGGTCACAAAATGTTTACCAGCAAACAGGAGATGCAGCTCTATTCTCCCCCAATAAATGTAGCTGCATAAGATTAGAGAATATCTCCAATCAAGCTGGCCAGCATTCAAGAGTAACATACTGTAGATACCTCACAGTATGAGAATATCTCCGAATAAAACTAGATACGTTACATTACCAGAATATCCCCAAACAAAACTAGCTGGCTAACATTAGAGAATATCCCCAAACAAAACTAGCTGGCTAACACTAGAGAATATCCCCAAACAAAACTAGCTGGCTAACATTAGAGAATATCCCCAAACAAAACTAGCTGGCTAACACTAGAGAATATCCCCAAACAAAACTAGCTGGCTAACATTAGAGAATATCCCCAAACAAAACTAGCTGGCTAACACTAGAGAATATCCCCAAACAAAACTAGCTGGCTAACACTAGAGAATATCCCCAAACAAAACTAGCTGGCTAACATTAGAGAATATCCCCAAACAAAACTAGCTGGCTAACACTAGAGAATATCCCCAAACAAAACTAAATACGTTACATTAGTGGAATATCGCCAAACAAAACCAGCAGGCTAATATTAGAGAATATCCACAGATAAAACTAGCAGACTAACATTAGAGAATATTCCCAAACAAAACAAGCTGGCTAACATTAGAGAATACCCACAGATAAAACTAGCTGGCTAACATTTGAGAATACCCACAGATAAAACTAGCAGGCTAACATTAGAGAATATTCCCAAACAAAACAAGCTGGCTAACATTTGAGAATACCCACAGATAAAACTAGCTGGCTAACATTAGAGAATATCCACAGATAAAACAAGCTGGCTAACATTTGAGAATACCCACAGATAAAACTAGCTGGCTAACATTTGAGAATACCCACAGATAAAACTAGCTGGCTAACATTTGAGAATACCCACAGATAAAACTAGCTGGCTAACATTTGAGAATATTCCCAAACAATACTAGCAGGCTAACAATAGAGACTATCCCAATATAAACCTAGCTGGATAACATTAGAGAATATTCTACTTCATGTTAAGAAAATTTCCCAAAACAACTCTAACTAGATAGCAGTAGTAAATGTCCTACAAGCTAGCTAGCTAATGCTGGAAAATAAAAACATCTCTGTGGTTGGACGGAACAAATCTGTATAACTGGCTAGCTGTTTAAGATTAGGTGAAAGACAAGCAGCCAAATCAGTTACTCAGTTAGAGGACAAATGAGCCAGCCAGGTTTCTGTAGTATTATCTAAGGATGCAGCAATCCTATGTTTTCTGTTTTCAATACGATACCTATACCTATAACAGAACATTACAATCTCCGCAAGACTTCTGTTGCCAAGTTATGTGAAATATCAGAAGTGCAGTGACGCCTGGCTTTAAAAGAAGTTGTCCAGTGTTTACATACAAGATATTATGCAAAGATTAATTTATTTATTATTACTGCCATTGAGGAGGGATGCACATTTATTTGACATTTGCCATGACATTGGGTTGTACAGTTATCATACACGTTTAGTCAAATAATTGCTAAAAACTAATTGTTGACCCAAACCAGGTAAGTATGAGCAAAGAAACATGATGATCATAATTGTCCACCAGCTAACACAGATGCAGACTGCACCGAAGACATGTATATCAAGACTGCATGTATAGTTACTGGTGAACCTGGGTTAAAAATAAATAAATAAAAATAAATTTAAAAAAGCACTAATGATTGATGCATCCGCACTCTCTCCTATATAACTCCAGGCTTTCTATGTGGAGTAACAGCTCAGAGGATATTTTAAACTTGTGATTAGATTAGATTTTTACTGATTAGAAATAGTAGTAATGTAAACAATGTAATAATTTTATTGTGGCAGTTGTATATGGCGTTACTATCAAAACAGCTTTAGTTTATCTCTGTACCAATGTTATTCACACTCCTCCCCTTTCCCATCGTCCTGCTCACCAGCAGCTAAACACAGAGTCATGATACTCTACTTACAGAAACCCAACAGTGTCCTGACTAATCTTATAACAGACTTGTGGTGATAAAATAATGAATTTGTTTATACCGATTGAAAATGTCCGATAAGTCAATTTCCATTCCGCCGGTGGAATGAAACGCCAGTTTACTGCGAGAAAGTGTTAATCAAAGTACACAACACAAACACTTATCTGGAGCAGGTGAGAACAGGCTACAGCTCAAGGATGTGCAACATAGTGTGTGACCAGAACCATCTGAGATCAATCAGGTGTGTTTGAACAGGGACCTACAAGGGTGCTGTAAGTTTGGCAAAAATGAAAGATGTATTGGCAAACTGTTCAACATCTCATGAAGGGAGGAAGAGACAAGACCATGCACCGGCTGTGCTGAGCAATAGCAGGGAAGTGCTGACCTCTATTAGTAGAGTTGGGTTTCTGCATGTAGAGTATCGTTACTCCCTACTGAGGATACTGTTGAGTGATGGAAGAAGCATTTTGAGGAACTACTTAACCCGTGGACATGCAGTGTCCTCCTTCTGGGGTTACTATGGCAGATAGAAACCCTCACGGTTAAGAAGAAACTGTTCAGTGAGGTACGCCTGTGCATTAACTCACAAGGAGGCTCAACATTTCTACTGGCATTCCTGGATAAATCATGATCTGGATTCAGGCTCTTCAGAACCAGAACTGAGCTCTCCTGACCTTCTGACAACCCCATGTTTATCAAAAGTGCGCCTAGTTGTTAAAAGTATCAGACTGTATGACCTGTATTTGAGAGACAGACACAGTGTGGACATGCTCACCGCTGCATCCTCCCGCTGCTGCTTCTTCTTCTTCTTCTTGCTGTTGATCACAGGCATGCCGGCTCATTACCTACTCATTAGGCGACCAAATTCAAACCTACACACAAGCTGAAGGACTGGGAACTGAACCCGTTTAGAAAAGCAGTGACGTTAAACCCAAGTCCTAGTGATCCACGGTGTTATTGATTACACACTGCTGGAAGATAGTAGCACTTTCATCGCGCGTGGCTAAACGTCTGGACGTCCTTCTTCCAAACACCCGCCTCCTGTCTCAGGATTGGCTGGTGGAGTTCATACTGACGAGAAGCCTACCAATCAGAGCGTGAGTGTAAGCATGAAAAGGCGGGGCTTGTCGAAATATGGGCGGGGGGAAAATCAGGAAAAAACGAAATAAGAAGTTGTGATTTTTAAATGTGTTTAAATATATTGTCTCCTTTCAGCAGTCGATGCGCATAATGTGCATATACAAATTTACTTCTTGTTAAATGTATATTTAAACGCAAGAATGAATAGTTTATCGTGCTTAGTTTTAAACTCTTGACGCATTTCGCTTGTGAAACAACATCCGGTGCGTCATTTCCGAAAAGTCCATGCTAGGAGGCTGATTTAGCCTGAACTAATCCCACTCACTGAGGCAGCTCTGCCTGAAACACGCTACAACGCTGTTTGTATGGTTTTTTTTTGTTTTAATTATTGTTTAGATTTGTAATACAACAAATGATTAATGTTTATTACGGCTGTAGAAGGTTTGCGCTTTAAGCTGCTGATTGAGAGGAGGTTGTGTTGTGTAGACAGCTAACCGGACACAGCTAGCTCTGTAGCTCTGAACACTGGACGTGCTCCAGTAGAGAGAGTGAGTGCAGTGAGTGTGGACAGGCTGTGATGTTAGGAGCGTTAGACCCGGTATCATTAGCTGCTCAGAGTAAATGCCCTCTGCTAGATTATCGCTATATCCGTGTAGAGTAAAGTTCTCCTTTAAAGTCTCGGTATCTAATTATATTCTAATACACCACTTGGAAAACTGGCTCATGATCATTTTACTTGAAAGCTCTTAATGTCACGTGAGTGCTGAACAACTGTCTGTCTCTCTCTGTCCCTGTCTCTCTCTCTCTCTCTCTCTGTCCCTGTCTCTCTCTCTGTCTCTCTCTCTCTCTCTCTCTCTCTCTCTCTCTCTCTCTCTCTCTCTCTCTCTCTCTCTCTCTCTCTCTCTCTCTCTCTCTGTCTCTCTCTCTCTCTCTCTCTCTCTCTCTCTCTCTCTCTCTCTCTCTCTCTCTCTCTCTCTCTCTCTCTCTCTCTCTGTCTCTCTGTCTCTCTCTCTCTCTCTCTCTCTCTGTCCCTGTCTCTCTGTCTCTCTCTGTCTGTGTGTGTCTCTGTCTTTCTCTGTCTATCTCTCTCTGTCTCTGTCTATCTGTCTGTCTGTTTATCTGTCTGTCTTTCTCTGTGTCTCTTTTGGTTGTACTTTATCTATCTTTCTCTGTACTTCTCTTTCTGTCTGTCTCTTTGTATTTCTCTCTCTCTTTCTTGGTCTCTCTGTTTGTACCTCTCTTCCTGTCTGTCTGTTTCTGCTATCTCTTTCTCTTTGTACCTTTCCCTCACACACTCACTCTCTCTCTCTCTCTTTCTCTCTCTCTCACTCCCTCACACATTCACTCCTCCCTCCCTCCCTCATTCACACTCTCCCTTATTCACCCCTTCATGCTCTCCCTTATTCACTCCCTCCATCCCTCCCTCTCTCTCTTTCCTCTCTCACCCCCCTTTCTCTCAGATCTCCACGCTACTGGACCAATCTCTTGAAGCCATTGTGTATTTTAAGTGCATGTCACCTGATTAATCAACCTACACATATCCCAGGACAGTCGTTTATCAGCCCCTGGTGCTCTACAGCTTTACATTTGGACAGGGTAAGTTTTGCATGACTGTGTTACCAGAGGACGTCTGTAATGATTACAGCTAACTCCTCACACAGATGAAACATGGCTGATAAGTGACAGGAGTGACGAGTGTGTCTACACATATACACGTTGTCATCCCATTAAACACTTCCATCCATGGTGCATCAGTTATGCTGTGTACATACCAACATCTTTAGCTGAGCTCATTACCCCTACAGCAGGAAATATTAAACGGATTAAATGTGAAGAAGTGTGTGGGAAAGATTATAGCTAACCCTTTTGCACAGTTAAACCTGAACAGATGTTTCTGTGTGTGCTTAAACTAACCAGCTCTAAGAGTCCAATCCTATCCCAGCAGGACTTTCTTTCTCATCTGGATTTTTTTCCTCTTGCAGCCTCCAGCTGTGTGTAATGACCGAGCCGGAGGTGCTGACCGAAGTCCCGGCGGCGCTGAAGCGCCTGGCCAAGCAGGTGGTGCGCGGTTTCTACGGCATCGAGCACGCTCTGGCTCTGGACGTGCTGATCCGCAATGCCTGTGTGCGTGAGGAGGACATGCTGGAGCTGCTCAAGTTTGACCGCAAGCAGCTGCGCTCCGTGCTTAACACTCTGAAAGCCGACAAGTTCGTCAAGTGCCGCATGCGAGTGGAGACGGCTCCGGATGGCAAGACCACGCGCCACAACTACTACTTCATCAATTACAGGCTACTGGTCAACGTGGTCAAGTACAAGCTGGACCACATGCGGAGACGCATCGAGACGGACGAACGCGATTCCACCAACAGGGCGTCGTTCCACTGTCCCAACTGCCGCAGCACATTCACCGACCTGGAGGCCAACCAGCTGTTTGACCCAATGACAGGTGAGAGAGGGTGGGGGGATTAATAAATCCTTAGCTACAGCGATTAAACTAGTCATGTCACCTTAAACTTGGTGTTTTTAGGAGTAAGTCTTTTTGAGGAAATTAATTTAAGTGCACAAAAGTGGGAAAACCGTCACTGCTGAGTTTTAAGCTGATTCAGAAATATGAGTTAGGTGACAAGGAAGTGTTACTGCATCATAAACCAGGAGAGCCAATTAGAATCCAGTATGCAAATGTAGATGGCTTTTAGACAGCTTTCACACAGCAGGCCTCGATGTGCATTGTTCATCTTCTGAATAGCGCTATCTGTCAGGCCGCGTATGGTTGTGTTTGTTCGTTTGCCCTCCACCTCACTATGTATCAGCTTCAGAAAATCAGCATTCAGATGCACAGCACATGTAGATGCTCAGTTCAGCACATGACTTGGCTAGATACAGTACATGAGGATGGAGGTAATATTCAGCCTGAAATGAAGCCTGGTGTAGAATTTGTGTCAGTGTTCGCTATAACACAGAGGCAACATTTCCCAGATATAATACAACATAACATAACATATAACATAGTATGACATAATATAACATAACATGTTGTTCTTACTGAAGTTTTTGGGTTTAGAATTCAGATCATGATTCTCACACACAATTCTTTTGTGAACGTTGGGCCTCATTTTATCAGACCTTTAGTAAAGTTGAGTGTTAACGCCTGTGTAAATCAAACCGAATTCACAAAGGTTTCAGAAACGCTGATTTTCTTTCTGCTCGCGTGTGTGTGTGTGTGTTTTTGAATGACAGTCATCCGTAAATTACCCAGTGCATGCACGGCACAGCTGATCTGCATTTAATGACGCCCACAAATCTCCATAAAAGTTCAAGTGTGCATACAGCTGGGAGCACGAAACGATCACTCAGCATAAAGCCTGAAAAACAGAAGTGGAACCTTTTTTGACTCTCCTGTGCCAATAGAGATATTTAATAATATATAATATTAATAATAATGAGCGAGCGCTGAGGCGTTTTACGGTTTACGGGTATGTGCAGACACACGGGCCCGCCCTCTGTTTATACGGCACCATTACTTTAGTCATGATTGAATGATTCATTTTATGTGTTAACGAATATATATTTTTTCAGCTTCTTTAATTAATGCTCAGAAAACTAAATGACTGGGTATCACAAAATGTTCTCAGTGGTACTCTTAGTGCCTGTCCTAGTGAACTAGCATGAGCATTTGTGTTTGATAGAGACTCTTCCACACGTGGCTCTGGATAAGCGTCTGCTCAGTGCTTTACATGTAACAGCAATAAGCAATTTAAACTCTACATTATAATCCAGATATAAAAATACAGTAATCCATGCAAATTATATGATTTCAAGTCGATCAAGTTGAGGTTGGTTAGTTAGTTAGTTAGTTAGTTAGTTAGTGAGTGAGTGAGTGTTCTTATGTGTAAATTTACACACACTCAGGAGCACGAGTAGGATACAAACGACTTTTCTGAATTTACAGGATTGTCATGAATACCAAATTTCTTGTGCAAACGCACGTACTAACAATTTTCGCATAAATCCTTTCTTATGCAGCTTGATAAGGCCCAATGAGTGTCTTTTATTAAATGTATGCGTTACTGCAGCAGAGCATGCTAGCCCCATTTTCCTTGTGGATGTTCGTGAATGACTTCTGTGTTTTTGAATTACTGATTTACCGAGCAAAAAAACGCTGCTATAAAATATAAAACTAAAGTTTTATTAAGGTGCCAACAGCACAGCCTGTCCTCTCAAAGTTAAAAGGAAAGCAGCAATATTAACAGCTGGATAATTAATTAGTCGTGGCAGTGTTCATGCTCTTCGGCTGATAGCAACTCATAAATTGATGATAAACACTGATTTATGTGTCACGCGCCGCTGGAAGGTTTTAAGCGAGGCGACGTGTGCAGCCATGACTCACTCACTCATACGTTCAACACATACGTTTAGGCATTGTTTAGCACATAGGAATACAACAATCTGTACATTCTATTACATTCTATTTGTATATGAAATTGCAAAGAGAAGCGATTCAGAATTGCAGTTTTAATGCTATTCGTGCCCCGAGTACATGTCCTCGCTTGCCCACTGTGCATGTGACGTTGGTTCACTCGCCAGCTAATTATCTTGGACAAAGTAAAAGATACAGTGGTAATTTGAAATCTCCTGAAACAGTGCTGCACATTTACTCCTCCGTAGAACACCACTTCTTTCCCTTTTTTCTAATCAGCTTCATTTTTCTAGTTGTTTCTTTTCATTATGATAATATACGAATATACACGGTTTACACTTACTGGCGCCTCATGTAGCAGGAGTGCAAGGCATAAAATCATACAGATGTACAGTCAGGTCCAGAAGTATTTGGACAGTGGCAGAGTTTTTGTGATTTTTGCCTTTATACACCACCACAATGGATTTGAAATAAAACAATCAAGATGGGATGGAAGTGTAGACTTTCAGCTTTATTTTAAGAGGTTCCACAAAAATATGCCATTTACCATTTAGGAATTACAGCCATTTTCAGCAAAGTGCCTCCATTTTCAGGGGCTCAAAGGAATTTGGACAAAGTGACATAATTGTAAATATAACCATAATTTTAATACTTGGATGAAAATCCTTTGTACTCTGAAGTCTGGAGCCCATGTTCTCAAAACTCAAATTCTGAGTTTCCTCCCTGGAGATGCTTTGCCAGGCTTCACTGCAGCCACCTTCAGCTGCTGCTTGTTTGTGGGTCTTTCTGCCTTCAGTCTTGTCTTCAGTAAGTGAAAAGCAGCTCTATTGGGGTGAGATCAGGCGAGTGCCAGTGCAGGTGCCAGTCACTGCACTGCTCTCTGGAGATTTAACTGTGCATGCTGTGTGGGCTGTGAACACTAGATGGCAGCACAGAGTTGTGCAAATATTACATCCAGATACTTTGACTTGATATGTGTACAGAGAGGGCATGAGATTAATGAGTCTAACCTGTGTTTGTGCTCAGATGGTAAAAAGACAGTTTCTGAGTGAGGAAGGCGTGGTGGTGGTTTCAGGCCTTACACTACTGCGTCTTTTCTTCTGGCTCTCTGATTGGTCTGCGGATCACACTGTTGCTGCTGTCACTGCACAGAGCAGCAGTTTGATGTCTGGGTTCACTGTTTGCTTGGGACTAAGAAAGCAGCAGCACAAAATGTTCTGATATGTGCCATCTTGGGCGCCATCTCTGTTTATGTTTTTTATGCTTGTTAAAAAAAACAAAAACAAAAGGCACTGCAACAGACATCTCATTCTGCCGCAGTTTGCCTTTTTCAACGTTGACATTGCTGTTGTTTTTTTTTTTTTTTTTTTTTTTTCAGTTTGAAAAGCTGTGCCTGTTTTTAAAAGTAGTCTGAAACAAGTCCAATACACAAGATTCGACGCTATCAAATTCTATAAAGTCTAACAGCATGGCTGCTATTGCAGAATTAATAAAAACGAATTTCAGAAGCTATTTAAAATAAAGAGTTTCCTGTTGCAGCAGTTGAAAAGTCGTTCGCTTCAAAACCGACCAGAACCAACCGCAACACTGCGACGTTCTGAAGTCTGCTCAGCTCAGAGCCCGCTCAAAGCCGCCCTGTGCCCTCAGAGTGCGGCGTGTCCTAGAAAGACGTACACAGACCTCTTTTTGAGTGTACGGACAACTGCATGTTCAGCAGAGCTGCTTTTTCACTTAGTCTTTTGTCATTCGAAGTGTACTGCCAGCTTTACTCCCTCTCATATCAGCACTTGTACTTTGTAGTTTCCATCTGCTCTAGCTTCTGATTTATCTATCTGCTAGCAAAGTAACACACACACACACACACACACACACACCTTTGGTCTGCTCTGCTGTGGGTAAGACGTGCACTGACTTCTGATTGGAGTTGCGGTGTTTCTGAAACGGAGCTCTGCAGGATGAGTGTCTCATTCTCTCCATCTCTCGGATGGACCGGGCAGAACAGCATGCTGGGTGTTAGCGTACGCGCTACCATACTGCCGTCTCAAGTGAAGTAGAATTTATTTAACCTGAAACATAGACAATATCCAGCTGATTCATGTATTCAGAGAAAGTTAGAAAAGAGAGTGGGGTGGATGATTTGACAAAAATGTTATGTCTTCACACTTGAAGACGTTTCTACAATACACAATATGTTTCATAATATTTAGGTGTGTGAACAAACTGCCATCGAAACAGTAGTGTTACAGTAGTGCAACACAAAATAACTGTTACACTGAAAAGCAGGGCAAAAAAAAAAAAAACTGTAACACTTTACAGTTGTAAAGATTCAGTTCTAAACTTTATTGTCTACTCTTTCTACCAGAGCTTGTAATTGTTATAGAAATACCCACAATGCATCAGAAAGCGTATTCAGACTAAGGTTGTTCGATATTGAAATTTTTTTCACTGTTCGCGTTTTTTTTTTTTTTTTCTTTTTTAAAAAGTGACAAGGAATGTTTTAATTGTCCAGACCAGGAAAACGAGCATTTCTTCCAAAATAAAATAAAAATAAAATAAGCATATTTAATCACTTTCTTATTACCACCAATAACATTACATTTAATGTGTCGTATTTGGCACTTTGTTGTAGCCCTGTATAATACATTTAAAGCAAAACCTTCCTCCGTTTTTCTCTTTCCGAGAATTCCGGCATTCCTAAGAAACGTAGTTAACCGGCGTTAACTACAGCCTTGTTTAATGTTAGCAAAGCCAACGATATGTGGTGATATCGGAATAATTTATCAATATTATATTGTCCTGTCTCTCAGTCCTAGGACAGAAGCTCACACATGCTCACTACTCGGGATAAAGTCTTCCGTAGAAATAATTCCATGTGCATTGAATCAGTCCTAGAATTTCCAAATCCACACTACTGGCCGTGTCAGGAAACTGGGGAAGGGCAAGAGAAAGGAAATTTAGAGAAAGAAAGGAGTGAAAGGAGCAAGTGATGAAGAAGAGAAGGAAAAGGCAAACAACAGGCAGCAGAGGCGAGCTGTTGCTAGGATACACAGCGGGATGGGCAAGCAGACGGGTGAGTAAAGAGCAGCCCCACCGCTGGCCGTGTCTCCAGCACACATGCACACGTGCACGTGCTGTCTCGCATCCTGAGCTTTAGGAACGCTCTGTGCAAGCAGCTTCGCTACACTTTAATTACTGTGGAGAGCTCTTGTTACTTTACATCACCATCATCACCATCGCCGTCGCCGCTTTTACCGCTTTTCAGTAACTGATTTGCCCGAGCATCGCGGAAAGTCGCATCATGACAATATTTATTTATTTATATCATGCAGTCATTCAGCTGCCGTCTTAAATAGAAATTTTGTTAAGTGGGTTTGTTTTATAATGCAATCTGGGATACAGTATATTACATTCCCTTTTATACAGTCGACAGATGCTTTTATCCAAAGTGACTTACGAAGTGAGGCAGAATGCAGTCCAAGCCTCTTGCTGTTTGAGGAGCTGACAACGATCCAGTTGCTGCAGCGTTCGCGCCTGACAGGACCTGACAGGACACCAAGAATTTGTTGGTGGTTTCAGCAGACGTTCACTCAGCCTGGATAAAACATGAGCAGAATGTAGCGAGGCGTCTCTATGGAGGCGGAGTTCCATCAGTGACTGGCCTCTGGAGAAAAAAAGTGTGTTCTGGTCATGATGATATTATACAAACCAGACCTGCAGACTTTGGGGATTGCTAAAGTGCGTCCATTGAAGGCAAACTGGCCAAGAGATGCTTACAAGCATTGTTTTCTGGTAGACCCTTGCACCTGAAGTGTTGGATTGATGTCATGATGGTCAAGGGGTCTTGTGAAAATTTGAAGGCATCATGAAGTCCCAAGTTTTGGTTGCTTCTGCCAGGAGGTTAAAACTTGTCGATAGGTGGAATCTTTCGGCAAGGTAATAACTAGAAACGTGCCGTCCATGATGAACAGAAATGCTTGTGGAGCACGTCACCACCGTTTTTCAATAGCAGTTCCGCTCCTTAGATTTGAACTGTATCGAACACCTGTGGTCAGAGTGAAGAGAACATGTCCATACAAAAACTAAGAAGGATTTGAGATGGAGGATTTCTGCATGGAGGAGGATCCAAGATCCTGTCCTATCTTGGTCAGGGTCACAGTGGATCCAGAGCCGGATCCCAGGAATACTGGGCGTGAGGCAAAGACACTCCCTGGATGGGGGCACCAGTCCATCACAGAGCACCACACACACACACACACACACACACACACACACACACACACACTTACAGAGGGAGTTATAGCGTAGCCAATTCACCTTCTGGCATGGAGGAAACCAGAGAATCTGGAAGAAACCTCAATACTCCTCAGTATTCAGAAACTGGACTGAAGGAACACACACACACACACACACACACACACACACACACAACTGAGCATCCTCCATCTTTTTTGCAAGTTTTTTGCACATGTTTATGCTGCTACAATACTACTTATACTGTACACAGGCTGCTACTCTTATATTTACATGATTTCAGCTACGTGTGTTGTACTCTTGTACTCTTTGCACTATTGTCACTAGGTTCACTTTTAAACAGAGCTGTGTGCTGGTCGGCGCTGCACTGGGACTTACTGCGCCCATTGTCTGTCCCAGTAGTCATTGTACTGTCTTGTGCTGTCTGCACTTTAGGTATATATTAAGTAGTCCCTTGTAGATCTGTGTCGTCTTATGTAGCACCTTGGTCCTGGAGAAACGTTTCGTTTCACTCTGTACTTGTATATGGCTGAAATGACAATAAACTCCACTTGAACTTGACTTGACTTGAAACTCTTGTGGACGAAAGGATCGAACTAGAGAGGTGACAGTGCTACCTGCTGCCACCTGTTCAACACAGAAGCATTTTATTGCCCAATTAGACGGTAATGCATTCATTTCCTGAGTAATGATGCAGGGAATGTAACATGACAGATCAGCTGGTTGGTCAGATTTGGTCAGGCTTTTAAAGCATACTAAATACAGTAAGTACTGAGGGCCAGTTTCCCAGAACGCCTTATTGTGACTTGTTGTAATGCCTACGTGTTATCTGGGACGTTTTAGAGCATCGTGTGCATTGTGAACGTCTGTTAGTTTTAACAAATAAGTGTGAGCATTTGGATGATTTTACCAATATGACCTTTAACTGATTGTATACATAACCTGCGTAAGACGATGCCTGTGTTTCTTTGGGATGCAGAATCTCAAACAGCAATGCTTTCATTGTGACCATGATGTGACCTTTTCTTTCAGTATCCGTCGCTTTAGACCCAGCCGCGGACTGACAGGTTGAGTGTGAATGTTGATGTGATTAGATGATTGCCTGCTGATTTCTGCATTGCTTGGTCACACAGGAAAGGGGAGGTTAATCTGAGCTTTGATTCAGTCATTGAGAGAGGTGTTGCTCTTTGGTAAACATCTTACCCAATCCTCGCTTTCTTTTTTTTTTTGCCAGAAAAGACCCTTTCCAGTCACGCATCATACACTGTCTCTCTTTTCTACTTGTAGTAGAGACACACATGAAGGATGTACATTTATCATGTTTTAGAATTCAATAGCTGTGCTTTTTAAAAACAAAAAAAAAAACTTATGTTTCAGTCCACTTTCACATCTATTAGTCCGTTTGATGAATCCGAATCAGATCAAGATTGATACTTTTAATTCGTTTGCTATTTGGTTTTCACATTGCACATCATTAAATGAACCAGAAAACAAGAAAAGCCTGGCTGATTGGTGTGTGTGGCTGAAAAGGTATTGGTAAAACTCATTCACTGGTCTGAAATACAGTGATGGAAAAAGGATAAGTGCATGGGGAAATCTCATCACCCAAGCACATAGAGTATAGAGCCAGCGCTAAATAGATTACTATATAATTAGATAAATAACTAGTTTAAGCCATTTTGTTGATTGTTGATTTATTTATTTATTTATTTATTTTTTCTTTTTTGCTGGACCAAATCTTCAGAATATCACATTTCTGCAGCATTCCAGCTCTGTACTTTGGCTCAGTTTATGCCTCGTGGCTCAGATTAACATCGCGCATCTGAAAAAGACAAAAAATCCAAACTACGCAACATGTTTGGCTCACTTCCTGCAGTTGGGTCGATTCAGGATCAGATCTTTTTCTTACTGCAGTTTGATTGGAATGAAACCGAGGCCATGTGGACCAGACGCTCAGACCCGTCCTGCTGTGTTCTCAGCTCCATAAAAGAAACACACCAACGAACGGCAGCAGCAGGGTTCAGTTCAAACAGACTAAACACTGCATATATGCACACATCCTTAGAAACTGCGAACGTCTTATAATATCACTAACAAATTCCACCTCGCTTTTTAAATTGGGTCATGCACACCTTTTTTTTTATTATTTTTTTTTTAATACTTCTTCAATCCTATTGTTTCCAGTTACACAAGAGCGCAGAGCTCTGTCTTGCTTTCACAGAGAGCTTTGATGAATCTGAGCCGTGTAATTTAGACCTATTCATACATGATAAAGAGCAAGGATATCTACACAAAAAAACCGATAAGACCCACTTTATTCTGCGGGAAACTCTTAACGAACGCCTGTCTCACAAATAGGCTCCATTCTTCTGTTTTTCTAGGTAAAGTAGAGTGTGTGTGTGTGTGTGTGTGTGTGTGTGTGTGCGCGCGTGCGCGATGTCTATTTCTGCTCAACGAATGAGAAAATGTGTTTTATTACTGATTGTGCTGCCATTACCACTAATTTCTCTTGCATATTAAAATGCAGAACTAGACTCTCTTTCCATTTTGTTTGTCCCCCTCCTTCCCCGGTTTCATTTTGTTCATCTTCCATTTACGGAGATTAAAATGAAATTAAACTAGTTTCTGACTAAGTGCCGGAAGACACATTTGTGCAGGTGTTTAGCACGTAGCTGTAATTTAGTGCCAATTTACCTCTCTCTTTCTCTCTCTCTCTCTCTCTCTCTCTGAATAAAAAGTGATTTTGTGTGCGTCTGTGTTTGTTTGTATACACTCAACGCTTCACCTCCGCTACCCCACCCTCCACTGATTGGCACTTTTATTGGCCCCTTATCTCTTCGTCTGTGAGAATGTGAATATTCCAACATACCCCATCTTTCTGTCTGTCACTCAGTCCTGCAGCTCTTCTGGCTGTCACAGTGGGGCTGGATTAATGATGGCTCTGGAGCGCTCCCTTATTATTTTGTTTATTTATTTCTTCTTTTTTTTTTTTCCTCCTCCTTTTTTTCCCTCTTTTTTTTTTTTTCTCTCAAGTTTTGCACGATTCTAGCTTATTGGCAGGGCCACAATGGAGAAATAGAGAATGGAGGAGGAAAATGGAGGTGCCAAGTGCCTTTCCTTACTGAGGGAGTTGGTGCAATGGCATCAGCACGGCACAAATCCTTGTTTGTATTCACTTATCTCCTTCTCTCACTCTCTCTGTCTCGCTCATCAAGTTGTTTTCTTTCCTCGTCCCATCCATCAGATGGCTAAGTTGTACGCTATAATAAAAGGCCCAGGCGGAGGTGATTGTTTTTTCACAAGTGCTTTTGCGGCGCTTGTCAGCTTGCCAAAAGGGCTTTTCAAAATGGAAATTGCAATGAATCATTTCCTCTGCTGATTTCCTCTCCAGCTCAAAAATCTGAGCAGCTTTCTGGCTTTGCTGCGCCTGAATTCTAAATATGTGGCTGACTTGCGCAGTGACAAAGCAATAAGTGTCTTGTACTCAGCCAATAAACACACAGCCTGACTTCATCAGTGGTCACATCGGACTGGAATAAATGGCCCGATAGAAAACCGTGAATGGAAGAGGACGCGTTACGCGATAAAAGACTTTGTTTCCGGTAGCGGAAGAATCCACCTCCTTCGTCTACATGAACTTACCTCTAACTCTGTGAATCTACCAATCTTGGAAACGTTGGCCAATAGAAAACGAGCACAGAGCTGGGGTCACAACTTTCTGAAACATTCAACATCGAGAAGATGAGCTTTTCCAGAAAGCTTTTTCTGTGCCTCAATCAGCATATTGTCTCTTATCACTCACAAACAGCAGACTCGCTAGCTGGTTAAGACCTGCTGTTCACTGAACGACCACTCTCACTCCGACCACTATTACAAGAAAAAGATAATGTTGCTCCACCCTCTGCATGGAGAAAATCCAGTGTGAGCACTGCTTCACACTTGAACAGGCTTTAGATTCTGGAAAAGTCATTCTCTGAAACTGCCGCCTACCTTCACTGTGACTGGCTGGTAGAGACGTGTGAATGAATGGGGCGGAAAGTAGTGCGAGTGTGTGTCTGACACCACGTCCGCCTGCAGTGATGGTTCATGGCAAATCTAACTGTGCGTTTCCACAAGTCACGCCTTGCTCCTTGTTTGATGGACAGCTGAGATCCTCCTACAGAAACCTATCCATACTGATGTGTACAAACCTCCTAGTTTGGCAGAGGTCACTCCCTGTTTAATGTTAATGGCATTAGCATGTATAAGGCTATGAAGGCAAAATCCCAGGATTCTTACACTGCCATGATTGGTGGACTTGGAGCCTATATTGGCAAGGAGAGAGTACACACTGGATGGGACACCAGTTCAACATGGAGCACCTGCACAGCCCTGTGTTTGGATTGAATTCTACCCTCGTTGCCAGTGGGTATATGTGCGGTGTAAATTTACCATGTTGAAAATCTACTCCACACTGGGGATAAAGTGGTTTTGGTTGATTCTAAGCCCATGTGATTTCATTGATCAGCACTTATCAGCCTGTACTATGGCCAGATGTTTGTGGACACCTGACCATCACTCTCGTATGTGCTTGTTGAACATCCCAGTCCAGATTTAGTCCCCCTTTTGTTCTTATGATAAGCTCTACTTTTTTAGGAAGGCTTTCCTCCAGATTTTGGAGTGTGGCTGTGGGAATTTGCCCATTCAGCCCCAAGAGTATTCGTGAAGTCGGGCACTGATGTTGGGTGAGGAGGCCTGGAGTGGGTTCAGTGGGGTTGAGGTCAGGGTGCTTTGCAGGCCATTTGAGTTCTTTCACTCCACCCTTAGCAAACCATGTCTTCATGGAGCTCACTTTATGCACAGGGGCATTGTCATTGTGGAACAGTGACCCCCTTAGTTTTGGGCCCCCTTAGTTCCAGTGAAGGGAAATTGTAATGCTACAGCACACAGTACAAAGACATTCTATATAATTATGTGCTTCCAACAGTTTGGTGAAGGCCCACATATGGCTGTGATGGTCAGGTGTTCACATACTTCTGGCCATATTGTGTCTATGATGAAAAAGTTGTTAGTAAGGTAAGCAAAGAATAACAGGGTGCTGTGTAGCAGCTGTTAACCTTTTTGTGGCCTGGACCACAGTACACGCCATTTTTAAAGGACCAAACCAAACACAGTGTACTGCACCTGTGTGTGTGTGTGTGTGTGTTTTTCCTCAGAGGTGTTCATTTGTGAGGATTCAAACCACAGAATCCTCAGTGTACTGCATATCTGTTACTGCTCAGTACTGTAGGAGCTCCTGCTATTGACTTGTTTAAAAGTTGTGTTATATTTAGAAGCGTCTTGTTGTTGTTATTACTGTTTGAGAACTTGATAATCATTTCGGTGAAGTTCCCTCTATTTCCTGACCATATAACAGTGTTTCGACTGAGATAATTGATTATTAAGATTTTTAGCTCTGTGGCTGCTCATATCAGTCCAGCACTACGTAACACACACACACACACACACACACACACACACAAAATACTGCTGTGTATGCTCTCATCAATGTGTCTGTAAATAACTTCAGCAGCAGATGGTCCCTAGCCCAACTCACCACCAGCAGCTAATGTTCTGAGTGCATGCAAGTGTGTTTACAGCTTACAATGTTCAAGTTCAAGTGGAGTTTATTGTCATTTCAGCCATATACAAGTACATATTGAAACGAAACAACGTTTCTCCAGGACCAAGGTGCTACAGAAGACGACACAGAGCAACACAGAACTACAAGAGACTACATAATTTATACATAATGTACCTATAATATGGCTATTATTATTATTATAAAATGGTGACCTTTTGAAATCAGCATAGGTGATGCTTGCTCTCTGTCATTCTCTCTCTGTCCCTCTATCACTGTCACAGGGACGTTCCGCTGTACGTTCTGCCAGACTGAGGTGGAGGAAGACGAGTCGGCCGTGCCGAAGAAAGACGCGCGGACGCTGGTTGCCCGCTTCAACGAGCAGATCGAGCCCATTTATGTGTTGCTACGGGAGACTGAAGATGTCAACCTGTCGCATGAGCTACTGGAGCCAGAGCCTACAGAAATCCAGGCTCTGAAACAGAGGTTGAGGCCCATTTTTCTGCCACTCGTTCACTTTCAGGACTTGTGGGTTGTGTGTTTGAGGAAGGGAACTGTCGTGTAGTTGAGCCAGATCATTGTGAACAGATCACTCGTGGGTGAACTAATAATGCGTTTATGAGGGATCTGTTCACAATGACCTGGGTCATTCACTAGATATTACATTCTTTTCAGACAGTTAATAAGGTTTCTGTTCCATCTAGTGAGAGGGGTTGCACTGAACGTTTTAGTACAAGCGCTAATTCTTTCATGACATGATTTCAGATCCTTTATGGTCGTCTTTATTGTGTGGTTATTTGCATTATAGCCATATGAAAATATTTAAACCACTACATGCTTCTCTGTCTTGCCCTGCAGTCGGGAGCGTGCAGCTCCATCCGGAGGTTCAGCGGGAGCTGGAGCGGCAGGTCGGGAGGTCTGGAGGACGAAGGGCTCGTCATATGCCGATCTATACACGCAGAATGTCGTGATCAACATGGAGGAGCAGGAGAGCCAGCAGACCCAGGCAGCCGAGGCCAAAGCCCCCAAAGAGAGACCGGTGTGGCTGACTCAGAGCACCGTGCAGGGCGCCTACAACGAGACGGACGCCCTCAAGGCCGGTCAGTACCACTTCAACACTCTGCGCTACTGCACATGTTCTTATTTTGTAGATTTTAGATGAGCTGCTTGTGGACATGGGTCGAGCTTACAAAATAATAAGCAATTTAATAACAGCCACAAGAACTGAGTGTGCTTTCATGTCCTAAATGATCTGCAAACTTTACTTTGAGTCATTTAACAGGAAATCTCTGGGTCAGTTAGTATATCTCGTCTCTCTTAGTAGCATCGTTACACGTAGCCTCCAAACGGTTCAGTTAAATTTTCCACTAGTGGGGTGGTGGCATTTTATTAAGTAAGGAATGAAACATGACAGGGAGTGCTGTTATAGGAAGCCTGATCAACGACCGAATAGTGTATTGCTGTTACCACCCTGATGTTTTATTAAATAAAAAATGAAAATTGTACGTTTTATAGTTACATTTAGATTGATTACACAGTCCTCTTTCCTGAAGACTCTCCAGTGGCGGAAACCTTGACCTTTACAAAGCCCCGACACCTGCGACTCCATCTATATCAAATAAACATCTCTTAACAAAATGCTTCAACATATCAAGGATTATAGTTTTTTGTTGTTGTTGTTAACTAGCATGCTTTTTAATCCATTTATTATTAGGTTTAGAGTGTGTGAAAGGCCACCATGCAAATCGCTGTGAATGAGCCGTTACTATAGAAATAATGACATAGGAGAAAGTGCGCATTCATAAATTAATAAATAAATATGATTTTCTGGGATTTTCTTTGCAGCCAACGCTATTGTCAGAGCTGCTGTTATGGAAAATGAATCAACACCACTTCTGACGAATTAAATTCAAGAATTCAACTATTTGTTTCTGCTGGTTGTACGTAGTTTCATTTTAGTAGCGTAGGCATTTAATGTTTCCTTCAACCTGCTAGATTACTCGTCTGCACAAATGACTCAAGATTTCTGGCTACTTGCGTGATGTAAATATTTGTTTGGGAGTCCTGTTGCACATAATGGTCATCCTTTCATCCAAAGACGAAAAAGCTTTTTTTCTTCCTCTCTCTGGTTTTGACAGCTTGTGAATTAAATAAGCCACATGGTGACGACACAGTTCATGCCTTCAGTCTAATGTTAATCTATGCTTTTTTTTGTTTTGTTTTGTTTTTTTGGAGGAGAAATGCTTGTGAAAGCACAATACTTCTGTCTAGACTCAGACATGACCAGAGTAAGAGAGAAAATTTCAGATCATGTTCCATGTTTTTTGTTAATTGCACTGATGTTGCTTTTGAGCGAAGGATTCTTCGTTGTTGTCTCCTCATAATTGTACTTTTCTGTAATATCTTTTCTGATTCACACACGCCTTTTCATTTCCTCAGGAGAGTGTAATTTTAATATGGCTTCCATCAATTACTCTGATGAACCATGGCAAGCCGGCGGTCTGCGTGAAAGCAGCCTGGCTGTTTATCATTTCCTGATGAGTGCTAGGGACGTAAACAAATCTGTGGATTAGGAGAGGTCATGCCAATCGGCGAGGTCCCAAATTGTCATGGCGGTACTTAACCAGGTCATTATCATTTAGCTTGTTCAAATCATTTCTTGGTTCCTGAGAGGTAAGTGTTGCGAATCTGACTGCGACTGTTTTTGCAGCATTAGAAGTACTCTGGTGTAATTAGGAATTGTGCTGAGCTTCTACTCATGAGTGGTTATGGCTGATTTCCTACTCTGAAGGCAAGTTTTTTCATTGCACCTCACACACAGCCGTTATGCTTCCATTTTAACAACCGTTTCAGTCCAGAACGGCTGCATCAAAGAGATGTAAAACTCAAGCCCGAATGTTGCACTGCCCTTGTTTTGCATTTCATCTCTAATGAAGTGAGAACTCGTACGACATCTAGCAAACGGGGAGGGTGAAGGCTGACACATGCTTCTTCCGTGACACGTGAAGCCGTCTTTTCAAACTGCTGCTCATGCTGCGTCACAGAGCAGTGTAACTCTTGGAGCAAAGTGCTATCTACCCTCTTCCACATACATGAGCTCTCACTGGCTAGTTTCACTGTGATTGACAGGGGAGAGACAATAATGCCATCCCTCCCACCCAGAGAGCACGACCAATGTTGCTCCCGGGACGGAGATCCGAGCTCGAGATCTCCTGACGATAGCGCGAACGCTTTGCTCTTGTGCCACTCAGGAGCCACTATCGCACACTTTGCCGTAATGTCATGATTGTGCAACCTGTTCTTGTATAGCAGAGTGTTTGTATGGTAATGATACTGATGGATAAGTGGAAGAGAGAGGAACACACTGTTTATGCACTGTCAAACTGGCTCATGTCATGTTTTTAATCGAGTCGTGCCGTAATTACAACTACCTAACTTCAGCTGTCCCCATCCCCAATGTTTCAGAGTGGATTGAACAGATACTCCTGGTGCAGACTTTCGGGTAAAGCGCTTGATAAATACAATACCAAGTTAAGGCTTGCGCATGTATTTTGCATTTTTCTTTATAGGGTTCATCAGTCCATTTTAAAAGACAAGCATGATTTCATTCCCTTTCTCTTACTGCTTCTAGGCTGATTTGTGAGTTGATATCCTTTAGATTTATCATACTTAATGTTTGTTTTTGTGCCACAGCTGGCGAGGACTCCATGGTAACCCAGGAAGGTGTGGCTGGACATGGCTATGTGCAGGATGAGAATGAGGAAGTGATGCGTGCTCTCCTCATCCACGAAAAGAAGAGTGCGCCTGCACCAGCGGGCGGAGCCATCCACAGGCCCCCCATCCCGGCAGCCAATGCAAGCGACTCAGAGAGCGACACGAGCGAATCAGACGAGGACTCTCCAGTCCAAGCCATCGCTGCTCCACCGAAGCCGGGCAGACTGGACGAAGACGACGAGGATGAGGAGGACGATGAGTTTGAGGAGGTGGGAGACGATCCGGTGGTGATGGTGGGAGGACGAGCGTACTCCTACAGGGAGGTGAGCCAGAGGCCAGAGCTGGTGGAGCAGATGAGCACCCAGGAGAAGGAGGCCTACATTGAGATGGGGCAAAACCTCTTCCAGGACATGTACTTCTGAGCAACCTGTGCTCTCAGTCCCCCACCCCCCGTCTCTCTCTTTGTCCACCCTAGCTCCTTTAATGCTCACTTCAACACTGTAGTACCACGCTGTTGCTTTTGGAACATTGACACACACTGTGTGGGGAATTGTGCTGAAGGTCAGACTCCCACAGAGAGGTGCAGTATTATTCTGTTCTACAGGACTCCTGATGACATTTCTTCTCACTCACTTTCACAAGTGCCACACAGTCAAGGTATTTTTGTCCTGAATTCCGGAATAAAATACACACACACACACACACACACACACACACACACACACACACACACAGATGTGTGTTTGCTTTTCTGGTTTGGTTTTCAGTCCCACACTCTCTTGGGCAAATAGCAGAGGGTTCAGTGTTTAAGTTAACGTCTGGATACAGAGTGACCTTCCAGAATGCCTGCATAATTAAAAAAAACCTCACACAGGAGGGTCCTGAAGCTGTTGGTTTGTCATTTGAGACAGCAAAGGTATACATATTAGAGACGTAGGTGGTTAACGGCGCCATCTTACACAGAGTTGCAATATTGGTACTCCATCTCTAAGGTTGAAAGTTACATTTAAGTTTTTTTAAAAAAAAAAAGAAGAAGCATACACTGCCCTCCAAAAGTTTGGAAACGCCTGAACAAAATAGGGTTTTTGGGCAATATCAGCATAAATCCTCTTTAGTTAGTGACCATTTTGCATTGATAATAAGGGACAACACTAGGCATCCGAGCAGTCAGTTTATTCAAACATTGACTTGATATATTACTCCAAGCCTCCTGGAGGATTGCCCAAAGATGA
>CM040979.1:7076192-7091171 GCA_022985145.1 Pangasius djambal
TAACTGAAATGTCGAGGTGTACCACATTTTTCTGCAGCAGCACCTCATTAAAGTGTTGTCTCAGCTTATGTTATGTTATGAGGTTAACTGGTGTTAGCTTGTATGTGTATTGTCTACTCTTGGGTTACTCAAAGCATCAGTGGATATTGTAGCTTATGTCATAAATTCACATAAGGACACGGTCATTTTAGTGGTGGTGGAAAAATCACTGTGGACATCTGACCTAAATTATTTTTTTTTTCTATTTTTTTTTTTTTAAGCATTTATAGTGTATTATAGGCTATTTAATTTGTGTATTCAAACTTTCAAATGCACTATATTAAGATCAATTGCTTAAAGAAAAAAAACAATGCAGATGGCTTTAGTAGTGCCTCCTGTGTCGCCTGTCTAGGTCTCTAATATACCGTGCGTATATGTCCATCTTTAAGGTGTCACATGGTAACATTTCATTATCACCATGCTAAATATCTTTCATCTTCCCGCTCTTCCTCTTAAGCCTCTCTCCTCTTTCTGGACAGTATTTGGGGAATATGTTGTTATGGAGGGAAAAAAACTTTCCTTGTCAAACAGGCCCTCTTCTCTCTTTCTATGAGGAAATGTACTTTGTGTAATTGAATATGAACACATGGTTTTTTTTAAGGGGCGGGTGCGGATAAAGTGACGTCTTTAACAGCAATAAAGAGCTGTTGGTGAATGTGTGTGTTTCTGAATTTGATTGCTGGTTGCAGGCAGGGGTTGTGTATGCTAACGGAGAACGATGTTGCCTCCGAACATTTCAATGATAAATGGACATGGTTTGGGTTTTGTGATGTTTTTTCCTATTATTCTTTTTCCGTGTCTTAAAAAAGACTCCGTGTTTTTCTCTCTCTCTCTGTGTTTGACTACACATTCAACAAAATAATAGTGTCCCAGCCAAAGCCAATCACAGGCCAGAGTTTATTCCTGACAGGTAAGAAAACCCGACTATTTTGGAAAAGGTTAAAATGTGCAGTGTGAGATTGTTGCAATAAAAACACTTTTACTGATTATAGCGTAGCACACACTCAAGGTTTTTTTATTTTTTTTTTTAAATAAATAAAAACACAAAACCTGTGCTGTAAGTCTAATGCTAGTACAACAGGCACTCAGCTTGTGTGTAAACACACTGACAGGAAATGAACACACTCATCAGACTCGAATCATGTCTTCATGAACGAGAGAGCACTGTAGCTCGTTGGCAAAGACTGTTTTCTTTTCTGAGGGTGCAAATATGATGTTTAATCAGGAGAGACTTAATCAGGGGGAGAGAGACTACGCCTCCTCGCTCCTCCTGTGCATTTACATATTCGCTTATTTTCCATAGTCTGTATTAGTGCACATAATTAGCTCATCGTTCTTGATATTTGAATTATTTTAGCAGACACTTTATAGCGTAGTTAACTAGACTTCAGTGAAAGTGGACCATGTGGTTGGGCAATCACTTGCCCAGTTGGTCTGGTTTTATGAGAATTTATCATTTGTCCACCCTTATGGTGTATATGTGAAGTTCCTCTAGACAGACATTAGTGCTAACTTTGCACATACACACACAAGATCTTTTATTTGTATATGTGGGTGGACAAGATGGATAAACTATCATATTGTGACAGATTTACTGCAGGTTACGCTTGTGGATATGCCTTGTAAAATTGAAAGCTGTTGGTTAACTCGCTGGCTGCGACCTCAACCAGAGTGATTTGTGTTTGTTGGAGAGGGAAACTGGAAACTGGAGTGTTTGAGATTTCAGATTCGATTTCAGTATTAGAAAGGCCAATAACACAATAATGAATGACAAAGATACTGTGCAGCCCCACTGTGTCTGTTTCCAGGAAGATGAAAACCTGAGATGGTAAGACAATGAAGACAAGGACAGAGCTGGACAGAATGTTTATTACAAGCTTGACCCAAAAACAGCTCAGATATGCACACACACACCCACTTATTCTCATTCTCTTACTTCTCACTGTGGACAGGTCTGATTTTTAATCGATTTCTAATGCAGTTGTTTTCTGTCTTAATTCATAACCACTTATTATAGTGATGATTGTTTATCTTCTCTCTGATAAAGAAAATCCACCATGAAACACGTTAAATATGTTTGTATTGAAATATTTGAGATGCTTGGTGATTGTGGTGCTAATCTGTTGGTTGATGCTGAATTTTCGTTATTTCTGTGACGTTAGTGGTTGTGTGCCATCATACATGACAACGGTCAGGTTTCACTTTTAGCTCTTAAAAACACAAGAGCTTCTCTTCCACTGTCATGTTAATGAGAAATCCAGTGTAGAAATGGTAGAGACAGCAAACATTGGACTCGATACAGAGACTCGACTTGGCTAGTTAGCGCGGTGACAAGAACGCTGGCACTGATGGTGGTATTAGCATGAAAGATGAACTGGTTGTGAACAGAAAAGGAAGTGGACAGACTAAAGCTCTAAAGCGCTGCTGCACTGCTCTTTTACGTAGAGATGAAACAAGGGCTAAATCCCAGTGCACCACTGTCATCAGGTAGTCTAACGGCATTGTGGGAAACTGTTAAACACAGTGAAACTGTGCAAATTGTCCATGAAATAAGAAAGTCAACGAAATCTTTTGCACCACTGAGGATCATGTACTGATTAAAAATGTTGCTATGCAAGTCATTCAGGGTGGATTTTTCTTTTAAAGTTCATTTCTTTGTTCTCAAACCAGCAAATCCCCCATGCTTGGGTTTTTCCTTTGCTTTCAGAGCTGTACATTTTTATTCAGCACTCTGTGGAAAGCAGTGCCAGTGAAACTAGTGTCTAGAACCTCACTGACTCCTTTGATTTGTGATTCTACTTTTATTTCTACTTCTCATCTCTAGTTAACGCTTTACTGTAGCATTCATTATTAAACTATGGTATCTGTCCCTCCGTCGGTCTGAATTTCCCTGAAAGTGGATGTTTGTGCAGCTTCAGGTTTGTCTCCTGGATGTGTTTTTAGCTCAGAGAGAGCATGACTAGTGGGAGCAGGTGCTGTTGCTGTGATGGTCTTCTGCCTCTTTTCTGGCTGACAAACAGCTGTCTGCTTCTAATGCACAAATCCTGCTGCTGTCTATCCATTCTCTGTACCGCTTATCCTACCCAGGGTCGCGGGGAGCCTGGAGCCTATCCCAGGGGACGTGGGGCACAAGGCAGGAGACCCCCTGGACGGGGGGCCAACCCATTGCAGGACACAATCACACACACTCACACACCCGTTCACACACCACGGACAATTTAGAGATGCCAATCAGCTTCCACTGCATGTCTTTGGACTGGGACGTGTAACAAACCCCCGAAGAACAGGATGAACTCCACAAACAAACTCCACGCACACAGGGCGGAGGTGGGAAGTGAACCCCCAACCCCAGAGGTGCGAGGCCAGCATGTCCCCCACCCCCTGCTGCTGTCACTTTTTCAAAACACTGTCATCATCAGGTTTTTGGTTATTGTTGTATTTGGTATCTATTTTTTAAATATACTACACTTTTAATATAATACACTGTCATTTTAGACATTGGGCTAAAGAGCTAATGAATGTGTAATCAGATTTTGGAGTTGGATGAAGAAAAGAGAAGTCAGGTTGGTGAGAACTAAACGAGTTAAAGAGAAAGATGCAGCTATTAAACTTTCTCGACCTGCTGGCCTTCTGTATTCAATTAGGCAAGCACACACCGTCATCTGCAAGTCATTTAAAATCCATTACCTCTCTTCTGTCACAGCAATTTTTTTTTTTGTGTGTACAGGACAAACATGTCCTTTACGGTCTTTTTCCTTTATTCACTTGCAGATTCGCTTTCTGATTAAATGTAATTAATTAATTTATTTAGTTATTTGCTTAACATTCGCTCACTTGCTCGCTCACACCCTCCCTTGTTCGAGCCTTCATTCGTGGCAATTGCAACAAATTGCCACCCTGCTTCATGCTATCGATTCTTCCCACATCAACTATGAGGCAAAGTCAGAAGGATACTCGCCATCAGGGAGCACAGAGGAAGATAAATTACAGACAGAGGGCCACTGACCAGTTCCCGTCTGCACATCTGGTAATATTATTAACCTGAAGTATTAGAAATGCTCATTTACCTGTCTTTATAGGCTTCGGTTCTGGATGATTAATTCATTTATCTGTACACTTTTTTTAAACAGTCAGTTGTGAGCAGGGCAAAATCGATATCGCACAAGTCTTCTTTCAACCAACATGTTCGAAACTCCCCTGGTCCCCAAAATATTTAATGATGATTCAAAATGCTTATTTGGAAGGTAAACATACACACATACAGTACAGCTCATTATTAATGTGTAATATAACAGTTGTGCATAGTAATTGCTCTATAATGATGTTCATAAAAGGCCAACAAACCATTACAAGTCCTTCATATTCTAAGCACCTTAGCTTGTGTTTAATCACATTTTATTGTGAGTAACACCTGCTATGGTGAGGAAACAGTATTACCCAATCAGGATCATGCATTTTTCCTGTTTCTGCTTGAAAGCTACAAGCCAGCTAGCCGCATTCTGAGCATAGACATACCGAAGCTGCGGCTGATACTGGAGTTCGACTGCAGGAGGAGGAAAAAAAGGGTATCTTTTTTTTTAAAAACCTACTTCTAGCATCCATCATTTTTAGTGCAACTGTCAAAAAGGTATTTTTTCCTATACTTATTAATATTATTTGTTTTTGGCAATAATCAAATGACATTCTGAACACCATCACAGTTTCCATTATGGCCTGGAATCCACCCAAAATTCATCAGTGCGTGACACTTATCAACACACTGACTTTATTAGCGTATTTCCTCATCCTGCCTGAATTGAGTTCCTGGCTACACAAGTGGACTAGACTCAGGAGCTAATGCTTTTGATTAGCATTAGCCCGTTGATGTGCTACTTCGTTATGGTGATTTGAGAAGGATGGCACGACGTGTTCGCTGGGTGTAGTGGAGTGGCCTTAACCCTCATGTCAGGCAGAAACAGGGCTACTCTTCAGTCATTCAGGTGTTACATAATATATCAGTGTGAGTAAGCGTGCAATGCAATATGCAGAAACTGTTGCCGTAGCAGTTTTGTTACATTCTCATTAGGTAATCTGATGGGAATCTGTTCCAAAAATATAAGAAGCTACACGCAAAATTGCGCATGGGATATGTTTCTGTATGCAAATGCAGCTGATGCAACAGCAGCTTCCCAGGAGAAGGCAGCAGGCACATGTAGAGGTTTGGGCTGAGGTTCCAATCAGCATATTCATCAAATCTGAATTAAATGACTGTAAAAGCGCAGAAGCCTCTGTGCCTTTCTCTGTCTTTCATGGAATTATCATGTCAAGTTATTTATTACTGGCTATGAAAAGAATTCCTGGTTTTCTAAAGTTTTTCGGCTGGCATTCTGAGGATCACATCAAACATGTTATAACCAGTGGCAGGTATTTTGTAATAAAGTAGGAAAGTATTTATTAACAAAATAGCTATCAGTAGTTTTCTGCAAGAAGGTAGAAATACTTCCTGGCTCCTGAGTGGCACAAAACAGAAATCACGATCAGCCAGAGACCAACAGTTTGAATCCTGATGATGCCACAGCCATCCATGGCCGGGAGGTAAGAGAGCAAAATTATCTGTGCTCTCTCTCTCCTCTATCAATCACAGCAGCACAGGCCAATCATGGGTGTCTGTGAGGTCATGCATGTGGAAGGCGGCGGATAGTGCTTTCCTTCAAGTGTGTTACGCTGCCCAGTGAGTCAGCAGTTTGAAATCATGGTTGGGTGTTAGCCTTCACACTCCTGGGTTGGTAGCTGTCATATGATAGTTTATCTCAACAGTTACAGCCCATGTTCTGTGTGTTTTTTTTCTGTGTATTTACTGTCCCACACTCGTCTCACACTGCTGTGTATTCGTACTTTATGCAGTCTTGCTTACTACTTATGTGTTGCACCATGGTCTTTGAGAAATGACATTCTACACTTCATATAGAGGAATGGCAACAAAAACCCACTTGACTTGACTTGATAATAAGAGAGACCTAACTGGACGGTTGGAAATGGCCAAGTCTAAGACCAAAAATATATACTGTGATTTTTTCTTCATGGTGTCATATTATTGCTTAGCCGGTGTTAATTTTGGAATCCTTTCATAGTCAACCATACTTTCAGTACAACAGCCAGACTACTGTTTGAGGTAGAAGTGTACATCAGAACTGGGGTCCATCAAAAAAAAAAAGTCCTGGGACAAGCCAGTTTTTACTTTGTTGAAGCCGGGAACAGGCGGTCTAATGTGACACACATGGTGAAGAAAGGTAATGTTTATTAACATGAGAGCGAATAGGATGATCATGCAATGCTTCATGACACATTTCATTCATCGTCAGTAAACTGCATTATTCTAGTCCAGGTCACAGTGGTTTCAGCTACTAATTTGTTTATATTTTGTGAAATAGATCCAATTAAGTTTGTTAGAAAATATCTTTGAAGGTGCTCCAAAGCTATCTACATGTTAGGCTAGCATAGTGTTCATTTTAGCCATAGACTTAACCATGACTACAAACAAACAGCAAAGCAGTAAAATAAAGTCACTTACTTTTGTAGATTCATCCGTCTGACCAACAGTTTGGTCCATGCTTTAGAGATTTTGACAAATAACATTATGGGATTGTCTACACACCGAAAAACATGCTCTGCTTCCTTCAAATCCAGCCAAAATAAGTCACCTATAAGTGAGCGGTCTGCCTACCTAGCTATCGGCCGTCTATCTCCTTATAGCGTAATACTACCTATTTCAGATTTACTCATGGATAGTGATTATTTTAGCATGTGTCATAACAGCCTGTCACTCTTCTCCTGTGAAAGAAGCATTTGTAAAACTGTGTGTGGGCACAACAGGAAGACGCCAGGGAGTGCACTGCCTCATCATCATAATCATTAACATCATTTCCATTTCTCTCCCATCTTTCTATTCTCACAGATCCAGAGAAATAAGTACAGCCTCTTAGGCTTGTCTAAAAGCTGCTGCAGACATCAACATGCTTAGCTGCATAACGGTTGCACAAAAATGACACCTCCAAAAGTCATGTTTCTACATCCTGTCAGCATGCAAAAACATTGTTTTTGCCTTTATACTGTATTGTAAATAAGATTGCTTTATGTTTGAAACTGGTGCTTTTGAACGTTTTGTACAGAAACCCTGCATTTTAGCTGAAAAGGAAAAGGAAGTAAGCAGGAAGGATTGCTGGCTCCTGAGAGGTACTGTAGATTTTGGCATGAACACCTTTATACCTAGTTCCTCCTTTATGCTGAGTGAAAGGTAATTGAAATAAATAAGCAGAATAAATAATTCAGTGTGAGTGCATGCAACTGATACACAAACGCAGCAAAATATGTTTTGGCACTCTGCTAATTTCTCATCTGTGGTAAGTGGCGTAATGGTGGCTTCTCCAGAATGGCAGGTTTGATTTCAAAGCTACCTTGTACGAACGCAAACACAATGTGCCAAATGAAATCATTTTGTCCTCACACAAGAGCCAGCAGACGCCTGTGCTGACGTTACTCCAAGTTGGAGCACGGCCCTCTGGGAATTGTAGGCTGCTTGTGGATGGTTGTTTTTTTCCCCCAGCACAGGCACGCCAGCGAGTCTGTTGCAGGACGCTAAAGCATTCTCCGTCCAGGAAACCAGCTCTCTATTAGCCTAATTAACTGTACATCTCTCCCTCCCTCTGGCTCACTCGATCATCAATTCCCCTTTTGCTTCCACACACAAACACTCACAAAACGAGCAAACGAGAGCCAGAATAATTGATGGGCACATCCTCATTTGTGATGTGGGAACGTGTTAACCTTTGTGTTTGGGCTGATTTTGTTGAATGCTCTGATGAATGAGGTACTCTTTTGATCCAGACACCTGAATAAGAAAAGATAAGGAATGTGCATTATTTACAAAGTACAACCAGCCCAGACGAAAACAAAAAAAAACAAACCAAAAAAAAAAAAAAAATACAGAAGGGAAACATAACAAGACATGGTTAGAGGGGAAAGACTTGTCCAGACTATTAGAAGCCTTGTTTCTTCTTCTCTTTGGTCAGATCTAATCTCACTGCCTCATTACAGGCTAACTGATGTCAATATGTAATTATGTCATCCAGCGCATTGGTTTTCATGCTGAGAGGAAGTGCAACTTTCCCTGCTCTTTGATGTGAAAGCTGCTCTCGTGATGAAGGAGATTAAACGTATACGTGCAACATCCACTTGCCAGCTCAAATCTCTAACACATTCAGTGCTTGTATAATAATAATAATAATAATAATAATAATAATAATAGTTCCGTCTACCAGATCTACATGTACAGTGGGGATGCAAATGAATATGCTACATTATTTGGATAGAACAAATAATGCATTTGAAATGAATACAAAAACAGATAGGAGTAGTACTGTACATGCATTATTCTATTTTTTTTTCTTGTTCATTTTTTTTTTTTAAAGAAAGCTTGCAAGAAAGGTAAACAGGGCATCTCTTTGAGACTAGAGGTGTGCATCTGGACTAGAAAACCACAGCATGTAACAAACTCACCCAAAGTCCCTTAGCGAGACTCTGTCATCAGTGGTTTGCTCCAGTAGTCTGACCTAAACACTGTCTTACTGAGCACCAAAATACAACCATTTTATTTATTTCTACCATATTTCAGTACAAACTGGCCCAAAATTCAGAAAATAAATATTTTATTTATAGAGTCTCTCCATATTTTACACAGTGCTTACCATGTGCTGTGCACAGGAGAGCATGTCTCATCTGGGGACTCCAAATATTATTCATTTAAATAAATTACTTGCATGTTCATTGTACGTGTTTTCCTTGTTTTTAAATGATCATCTTCCATTGCTATTTCCAGAAAATCGTCTCGGAATACCCATTTTGACTCGCAGCAGTACTGCAACTGCATCCCATAGTAGATTTCGAAAGTGAGCAACCATTTCTGATCTTTCTTGAATGTAACAAACATAAAACCTAAAGTAAATCTGATCAAATATTTTTAGGTGGCTATTGTTGTCTACTACAAGCTTTCTGGGTGTGAAATAAGGCGCTGTTGTTTCGAAAGACAGACCCCTATCACTTTAATCGCTCACATTAAACAGAAAGCTCCACAGGGCGTCTGGTTAAGACCTGCAGAAGTTCAGGAGTTGAATAAAGTTTTGTTCTACAAATTGCTATTTGTTGCTATTTGTAAACTGAATGAAAATGACTTCTTATTCTAAAAAAAGAAAGAACAGTCCTGGTGGTTTTTTTTCTTTTCAGTGCTTCTAGGACTTGAAGAGTAGGGTTCACATAAAAACTTCTGGTCTTGAATACTCTCAGTTCTGGTCTAAATCCAAATACAGAAACATAATATCTGTAAAATATTTTGAGCACTACACAGATATGGATAGTGATAATGGCATTGTGTTACACCATAATATGTTGATAAAACAAGGTGTTGCTGGTACAGGTGTTGGCTTTTCAACACTGAGAGCAGATTTCCTGCAATCACTTGATCTTAATTTAGAAACACAGTTCTCATTATCTGGAATCTGGAGTTCTCATCGCCTGAAATCCACTCGCTGCTGCTGAAGATGGCCCCATATGGACAGCCTAAAGATCAGTGAGATTACTGTGGATGGTGCCACTTAGAAACCATAAAGATGGCTTAGGACTAGAATTGCTATGAACAGTTTTGCACTCAAGCCTTCATCATTGAAAAGTTGATAACTTCAGCAAAATAGACTTCATTTTCATAAGTTCCTGGTTACACAGTTGCACTTTCGATTATATATTGTACACAGTTATAGACGGGATTTATTTATAATCGCACTATCTGGTGCCACCCAGGTGAGGATGGGTTTCCTTTTGAGTCTGGTTCCTCTCAAGGTTTCATCCTCACGTCATCTCAGGGAGTTTTTTCTTTGCACCATCGCCTCTGGCTCGCTCATTAGGGATAGATTTCTAAATTAAAAATTTATATCTGGAAATTGTATATTTCAGTAAAGCTGTTTTGTGTCAATGTTCATTGGTAAAAGTGGTATACAAATAAAATTGAATTGGATTGGATTGCATACCCATTTTACTCCCAGCATTCCCAGGAAAATCGGGATCCACTATGACCCTGACCAGGATAAAGCACTTACTGACGACGAGTGATTGCGTTCTAATTAGCTAAATTTGGCCTGTTTGTAAGAGTTGGATTTGAAGTGGGGGAAAAACAAGACTATGTGGTAATAAAAATAAGAAGGCTACATTTATATATAATAAAGTGAAAAAAAAAAAAGAAGCATGAATTATGTGTTATTGCGGGGAGTGTATGTTTTGGACTTGTAGGAAGACCAAAAAGTAATACATGACATAACACGTGACAGAAGAATGAATTGATTGATTAAATCAATAGAAGTGGTCCAGTTTTTGCAATATTATGCAGCTGAAATTGAATTCAAACATAACGCCAAGGTTCTGAACCAGAGTGGATGGAGATACTGCAGTGTTGCCTATGCCTAGGTGTAAATAATATGCTTTACTTATGGATGAGCCTGTCCAATAACCTCTGAGTTTCAAAAGGTTGTGCTGCATTCATTCTGATGTCACGTAAGCACGGTGTAAATCAGTCCTGTCAGATTTAATGGAAATGTAAATTTGTTGTCTGTTGCAGAATTTCAGCTGTTTTTTGAGAGCATTTTGTAAATCAACCACGTACAACCACCTTTTCTTCCTCATTAATGGGACCAAATTGGAGTAAAATCTTACGGGTAATTGTTGTGTTCGATTGGTGGCTGCCTGAAGTCTGTGATGCTGAGTATATTAAGTTGTGATGCTCTACCAGGTCTGTGATTCAGCCATTTTCACTTCCTGCTCATTTCATTTCAGGGGCTTTTCACCTTCAGCCTTGTCTTCCTTATGTGAAATGTAGCTCATTGTTATTCAGCTGACTGACTTGTCCAGTCTAAAACATTCCTTTTTTTGGCCCAGAAAAACTCTCTAGCTACTTTAGCAGTCTTTTTGTCCTGTTGCAAGGTGACCTCTAGGGATTTTTAAGGAATGTGGTTAGAAGTAACAGGTAAGATGCATCTTTGTGGCCCAGAATTCATCATGCTGCCATGTGCAGTCATGCCATCAATCAAAGAAGCACTTCACAGGTCATAGGCTTTTTGGTCCTCATATTTAGAATAAAACCCTAGACTTTATTTGCTCTCTTGTGCATTGCTTTTAGATTGCACAGTACCATGCTGTCGTTTAATTTAAGAAAAGTTAGACTTTAAGTCGTAAAAAGTGAGGATTTAGGAAGGAATCAATAAGGAAATAAAGTTAATCAGGAACTCCTGCAATCATTAATTGAAAGCTTCTCCTTCTACACTATTTAAATTAAACTTTTACAGCAGACTAATGACATGCTGGCAAGAATTCTAAAGAGGCAGAATTTACCAGATCAGATGAGCAGACTGGCTGGATTGATACACCAGCAGCTATATAATCTGTTCAGTTCTTATTCACACTCTTAATCGCTATACAAACGATCTCTCTTCAGGACCGCATTGATTCCTAATACTCGAAAAGTGAGAGCTCATCAGTCAAGTGCTGCTGAAGAGAGAACACAAGAACGTCACAAATCAAGTCAGCTAACCCACCCTGGAGATAAGTCTTGGCTAAGCTGCCATTTTTGGGGAGGTGGACCATTAGTGGTCAGTAATTGTAGCCTTCTCTCCAAAAGTGATAAGCACATGGCTTCATTTCTTTGTGCTTTCAACAACCAACCAAACAGTTAGATGGGGGCAAGCGAACTGTGCATACCAACAGGTCCGAAGTCTCAGTCCCAAATTGTACATTATATGTACAAAATGCACCTACATATGGTAGGTGTGTCTGATAAAAGGCCACTATTTGTATGGTCTACTTCAGAATTATTGGCACCCTTTGTGAAAATGGATGCATAAAAAATGAATAACATATGCACTGGGGGATATTTTAAGCTTAAAATTATGGGTACACTGTTGTATTTTTCACTGTTTTGTCACCCTACAATTAATATTTGGAGAGAATCATAACACTGAGTCTGCTGAAAGATCCATGTATGACCAAATCTTAACCTTATGGCAGAGCCAACCAGGTATTGTGCTACAATATCCTGGTATGTATCAGATTTTGTAAATCATCAGTTAACAATCTTCACCAAAACTGCAGGAGCACCAGCTGCAGAAAGCTTGAGTGACCCACATTCATGTTTTACAGTGGGCTTGATGGGGTTTCCTTGTTTTGTTTTTTCACCAAATATGACAATGGTATTCTTGGAGAAAAAGTTTGATTTTGGTCTCATCTGGCCACTACACGATGGACAAAGTTGCATTTTGTAGCTTGTTCTGGTAACTGAGTGCATACTTTTCCCTGTGGTATTATAAATACGGATTGTGCATATTGTTATGCCTAATGGTATTTAAGCAATCCTAAATGCTCAGAGGCTGGAAACTTTAAAAACAAGTGAGGTTCTCCTAAATATACACTGCACAGCGAGAATGTAGTGATTAAGCAGTGTCAGAAAGGCAAGGCGAGAACGTTTGGAATGAGGTTCTGCGTTGTTTGTTGTACTTGGAGTGAACGTAGATGATTGAGGTATTTAGCAAGATCATTCAAGATTAAGATTCTGTTTTGTGAAGTTGAATAACAGATGGTCAGAGCGTTCTTGTGGGTTCTTGTGAATGCTTCTCATCTTACTCTCAAGATTTCTCCCTTTAAATCTGTGGTTCAGCTACATGCAGAAGGGATTTCAAACAATGTTATATACATAGGAGAAGTGTCTTTAAGACAGAAAGAATAACATTAATATACATAGATTAGTCATGAGTGGCAGGTACTCAGTGGTTCTGTCACAAATTACAAAGGGAGCAAAGCATGATGTACATCCACATGCATCTACAAGCATGATGTACAATGTTACATGCTGTTTGTAAGGCACAACAGCATGTACTAGAGATAGTATTTAATTTGAATTAAAAATGTTCTTCAAAAATAGCTCAGTGTACAAAAATTGTGAAACTAGACATACACTATATGGCCAAAGGTATGTATACACCTGACCATCATACCCATGTGGGTCTTCTCCACACTCTTGCCACATAGTTGGAAGCACACCATTGTCTAGGATGTCTTTGTGTGCTGTAACATTACAATTTCCCTTCACTGGAACTAACAGGCCCAAACCTGCGCCAGCATGACAATGCTCCTGTGCGCAAAGCCCCTCCATGAAGGTCCATGAAGACATGGTTTGTCAAGGTTGGAGTGGAAGAACAATTTGCTCTCGAGTGTCCTACACAGAGCCTTGACCTCGACCCCACTGAACACCTTTGGGATGAACTGGAATGTTGACTGAACCCCAGACCTCCTCACCAACATCAGAGCCTGACCTCACTAATGCTCTTGTGGCTGAATGAACACAAATCCCCACAGCCACGCTCCACAATCTAGTGGTAAGCCTTCCCAGAAGAGTGGAGCTTATTATAACTGCAAAGTGGGAATAAATCTGGAAACAAGCACATAGGCGTGATTTTCAGGTGTCCACATACTTTTGGCCATATAGTGTATCTGACATTATGTACAGATTGCCTCCCAGTAAACAAGATCTATAAATGACAGTGATGATGTGCAGTGAGTCATGCTTGCACATATGATATTAACAAATCATTTTAGCTCCTCTGATACATCCTGACGCTATTTTTCTCTGCTACAGCCTCTCCTACTTGACCTTTCAAAGACTATTTATTTAGTTTGAGCCTCAATTCTAACTTAAATTAAGAAAATTACAAGGATGAGTCATTTTATTATGAGTTATAAAATAAGGGCACTGAAGTGCTAAGCAGTGTGACATTGTAATAGTGTCAGTGTGACATCTAAACACAAGCTCCCAACTTGTTGTTTTAACCCATGCTGTAGTACTGTATATAATTCCTAGGTAAACCTCTATATTTTGCTGTACACCAAGGAAAATTGTGTGTCCAAACTGGCTCATCTACTGGTGAGTTTATCAAGTCCAGGGCCACCACTGTAAAGCCCATTAGTGCGTACGGAACGATAAAGATAAATGTCTATTCACATGAGGAATGGATTCCTCTCCCTTAAGGGGAACAAGCTGACAAGGCAATGGAAGTGATACGTTAAGACACTGATATGCAGAGAAATTGGAGAAAAAGCAAAACACGCTTTTGATCTATTGTTGTAATATGAAATGTGCAGGATTGCTCTAACCTAGTTAACTCTGCGCTTATTAAGAAGCACCATGATGTGTAGCTTATTACAGGGATTTTGGCAGTTGCAATAGCAGTGGTTTCACTTTGCATAATCAGGATGCGGATTAGTTTATTTTGAGTTGGATTTAGGGACATATTGGGCTAAGAAAAGACTGATTCATTTACATTTTCATTTTGTTAATTGGCAGAAGCTTTTATACAAAGCCACTTAGAAGTGAGGCAGAATGCAATCCAAGAATTTAACTGCTTGATGTTGATGTAAGTGCTGGAAAAATTAACTGGCAAGTTGGTTCACAGGGCATCTGGTTGAGACTGGAGGTGTGCATCTAGACCAAGCTCCTGTGGGACGCAACACATAAAGTCAAGCAAGTGGGAGGTTTTTACTTTCATGTGGATGCAAGTGAGAGGTCGGATATAAAGCTCACGAGACAGACACCACGGATATCAATATGTGTAGCAGCGTTATTTTATTCATAACTGCCTGGTCAGTGTCATGGTGGTTTAAATTAAGCCTAAATTTAAAAATATACACTGCCCTCCAAAAGTTTGGAAACGCCTGAACAAAATAGGGTTTTTGGGCAATATCAGCATAAATCCTCTTTAGTTAGTGACCATTTTGCATTGATAATAAGGGACAACACTAGGCATCCGAGCAGTCAGTTTATTCAAACATTGACTTGATATATTACTCCAAGCCTCCTGGAGGATTGCCCAAAGA
>CM040979.1:7091271-7109230 GCA_022985145.1 Pangasius djambal
ATTTGAGTATTTTTCTATGTTATGTTCATGTTTATGTTCATAAACTTTTTATTTAATAAAATATGTTTTCATAGTTTGTGTTGTCCCTTATTATCAATGCAAAATGGTCACTAACTAAAGAGGATTTATGCTGATATTGCCCAAAAACCCTATTTTGTTCAGGCGTTTCCAAACTTTTGGAGGGCAGTGTATATATTTTGGAAATAGATCTAATGTTCATTAAAATATACTGTGGGTAGGTGCAAACAAAACTAAAACAGTCTCTATTTGAGACTACTTATGAACCTGAGTGAAGTAGCTGAGGCTGAGGAACTGTCAGAGCCAGAATTCCCAGACCATGCTGACAGAGTTGGCATTTTTCACCCGGAGTGTTTTTCCAGTGTTTCCAGTGGCATAGTGGTAGGGTTAGCTGCCCCCTGCAAAAGCTAGCAAACAAGCAAACAAACAAACAAACATAAATCCCCCGTAAATCCCCCATACTGATAGCTAATAATAAAAACTTACAGCAAGAATATAATAAGTAACCACAAAATACACTAGTTTATCTTTAAATGGTATTCACATGGCAAAAGAGGAAAACACTTAATAGACATATAGAGTGCATACATACCCACATTCAGGAAGAGAATAGAAGATGGTTATGGATCAATGTTCAGCTGCTGTCTTTGCCACGTCTTCAGGAATATTTAGGTCTGTGGTGGAATTTGCAGAGTAAATAAAACGGCATTCTACCATTGCAGAACCAGATGATGGTGTATCACTCAGCTCTCCTCAGTCAACGACCAGAGTGATTACATTGATTTTGTCTCCATTGTTGCTAATGGTATAATATGCTTGCTTGCTTTCATTGTCCTAATATAAACAGTGATCCGGCAAATAGAGCAGAGTTCCATTTCTGATGTGGAGATCAAATTTGCGGTAGAAAATCTGGCTGTAGACTGTTTGAGCTGTCTGATTCCACAAAGTCAAAATGGTGTGTTAGAGAGCTTATGCTCTACGGTAATGTTGCCATGATAGGCAGTTACATTTACATCTGGCTTCTCTCTCTCTCTCTGCTAAGTGCTAGAGATTTTGGGAAACGTTTTATCACATTCTCAGATGCAAAACCTGCAGTCAGTCAAATTTAAATTGGCTTTTCATTGCCTCTTTCTCTTACTGCTTTTAACAGTGTTTATCTGCATGAAAAAATCATGTCCCAGATCAAATAATCTCATCCCTTAATCGGTCTAAAGCTCTACTCTGCTTTCTGACATTTTTCTATTCAAAGCATTTGACCAATACCCTGCACCTTCCCATGACCCTGTTACCTAGCAACAAAATGACATGCTACAAGACATGCAATTGGAAAGATGGAGAAAAACTAAAAGAAATTGAGCTATATTACGTAGGCAAAAGAGATGATTGGCTAATAAATCTAACAGTCAGTCAGAAGATAGTGGGTTAGCAACGAGCAAGCCTTAATGTACACACTTTAATCACTCTACAGCTTGGTGGGAGTCTAACTGGGAGCACTGAGGTCAGCATGCATCTTCCTCTATGTCATTACCCAGCATAATGACTGGTCAAGTGGCTGCATGATGGAGAGTCAGAGTCAAGCATGGATTCAAGAGTGATCATGCTATGAGAGACGGTAGCAGGGATTTTCTTCTCCAGTTCTAGGAACAATTCCCTACCGACTTTAAAGATAACCTAAAGTCTAACCTAACATACGTGACCCCCATTATGAAGGAGTTAATAATGAGCTGAAGAACTAGATCAGGTGGGTTGGAAGTTGAGAAAGCTTGGGATGTTGATTCCCATTACTGGAGCTGACTAACGTTCTCATGTTTGGACTGCTTGTAGAACCTGGACCCTTGGGGAAAAAAACTCATTATTTATGTTATAACTCATTCTTTTATTTATTAATCTTCAGTAACCACTTTATTGTGGTCAGCGTTATGGTAGATCCGAAGCCTACCGTGGGAACACGGAACCTGAGGCGGGATCACCTGGAATGAGATGCCAATCCATCACAGGGCACCATGCACACCTGCATTCACACACATTCACTAGGGACAATTTAGTGCATACAGTCCACTTACTGGCATGTTTTTGGCAAGTAGGAGGAAACTGGAGAACCTGCAGGAAATGAACACAGACAGTAACCTGAGCTCAGGATCTACCTGGGAACCCTGGATCTGTGAGCCTGCAATACCTGCTGCACCACTATGAGTTGTAATGAGTTATAATTAATGCATATAAAATACACTCCAGTCATACACTCCAGTCATATACTCCAGTCATATGCTCTGACTCATACGCTCATATGGCCTTCTAGTACTAGTACTAGTACAGGTCGCTACTAAAAAGGTCAACACCAAGGTGTTGTACTCTTGTACTTTACACTCATATAATCTCTGCTAACAGATATGGAGCACTGATTAGTGCCTTAGCAAGATAAACACTTAGCTTGGCTACACCACAACACAGATGTCTGGCTTTTAGTGAAAAGTGGAGTCCTTAGGAACTGTTCTCCCGCTGTTCTTATTAAAGGCTGCCTTTGCTGTGTGTTTTGTACTACAGCAAGCTGGATAGCCCATCTGTTTATCCATTTTTTTTTCCTGAAGGCATACAACAATGCCACACTCATAATAGTTTTGGATTTTCCTTCTTTAGTAAAAGCCGTTTTTCAGAGCCAACCTGCTGATCTTACTGTTGTCAGTTACTGCTTTATCGCTTCAGGGATGGTGAGGTGTTTTTTTTTAATGGCTGTGTACAGACAGCACCTCCCTGCAGGATAACACAAAGAGACAAAAGGAAAGAAAGCTTCAGTGTCGCTCTCCTCTGTTTGTCAGTCATCGCTTAATTCAGACGTCACATGTACCCAAAACATTATAATGATATTATCACCAACTTCATCATCGCTTATTGTCAAATAATCTCATTATGGGTGTTTCAGATTATCATGATTATATTTAAAAGGATGTCATGGATTAGGAAAATTTTAAAGGGGAATGGCTATTATGTAAATTTTACATATGCTTTCCATCAGACTTTATCTAATATTACACAGCAATGGGAAAGTTGATGTGTACATTTTGAGGCACGTGAAAGAAGCATACGTCTTCTGCATGTGAATGGAGCATACATCTTTGATACAGCGTAAGAAACAGTCATTTTCTTATCCTTTAGTGTTGACTGAAGGCTGGCTAAGATGCTTACATCTTCAGTTCATTCTACCAAATGATTTCTGGTGTTTAACAGGCAATGCTGTATGGGCAATTGGTCTAAGTCAATAATGGAGAGAGGACCTCATCTTGACAGTAGCTGTTGGTTTACTGAATGCAACCTTTAACCCTCGACTCCTTAGCTCTATGCTTGAACTGGATTCTGCCTCACTCGTAAGTCACTTTGGATAAAAGTATCTGCCAGTTGAATGCATGTTGCCAATATTATGCAAGACATTGCTGTTCCGTGTCCGGTTTTGCTGCATCTCTCTTGTCTTTACTTTTGAAAGTGGCTGTAAATTACACATTAAGTGACCAAAGACAGTATATTACTACACATTACACAACTGAATGTATTCGGACCACCATATTTATTTAATTACCCATCACCCAGATGTCTATGCTAGCCATATTTTGTGTATCTATATATATATATATATATATATATATATATATATATATATATATATATATATATATATATATATATATAGTAAGATTCAAGCTTCTTTACTGCCACACTTCCACAGTTGTGTCATCTGGACACTATACTCACCTCGATACCCACCCCATCCCAATCATCTTTTTGTCCTCTGCTTCTAAAATGCTTCACTGGTACTTGCAGTTGTTTGTGTTTGATGGTTATTTGTTAGGTTTAGATGTTAAGGGTGTTAAGGCTTGTTTATTCATTTAATGTTGTTTGAAATCTGAAATGCAATTGAAATTTCTTGCCCATCTGTTCCACTGTGTCTAAACATGGTGCTTTTTAGACCCAAATTAAACGCTTGCTTCTATGTTAATCGGAAAGGGGAAGCCACTCATTACCCTCTCCTCTGAGCCAATCAAGTGCTCTGCTAATGGCGACGATGCGTTTACCAGCCCATTTATATGCAAATTGGCAAAATGCCTCAAAGGACAAACCTGCCCACCCTCGCCAAGACTCCTGCCAGTGTTGCTCAATTACTAAAGCCAATCAAGTCCAAAATCGATAAACAGTGCACTTCCCTTGTTGTTAGAAGGACCGAGAAGACTCTGCTTTGCTCGTTAAATAGGAAGTCTATCAGCAGGGCTTCAAAATGGTGCCAGGTGACTCAGAGGCCACTATAGTTAATGAAACAACAGGTAATGCACTTAATCAGCTTGTAATCGGTCAACCACAGAGGATATCGTTTAATTCATTTCATTCCAAGCGTAACAAAGATTTGTCTAATTAAAATGCAAGAAATGAAAGGTGTTGTAGGGTTAGATGAGTTGACAGCCATGTTCAGTCGTGTCAATGGTCACCTCTTCCCCTGACACTTGAAAACACACACATACGCACATACACACACACACACACACACACACACACACACACACACTCCATTTTTTCTTGCAGTACACATACAGATAAACTCAAACCTGGTAGCATTACTGAATGGACAGTTTATCACCTATGCTTCCTGCATCCATCATAGAGTTGGAGCATCTGATGAGGCAATCTGGTGGCTGTGTAGCAGTGACACTAATTCTGTGGTGACAGTAAATAGACGTCAAGCCCCCGTTTCCCTGCTGGGCTGTTCTCTGAGACACACTTAGTACTGCGTGTGAACTCTACAGACAATAGCAAAAGGTGCTGTGAGAAAGATCTTCAATCTTTTTTCCACATTAATTTTCAAACATTAGTGGCTTTTACTGAGACCTTTCTTAAACAGCGGGTGCCATATATGAGCTGTCATTATTATAAGCACAGTGCGCTCATCCAGAAGATGCTTATGGCTCTGATCATTTGATGGATTGAGGCCAAGTGGTCTTTCACCTCTCATGCTATGTTATGAAAAATCAACTAAAATATAGAGGCAAAATCCTACACTCTCTTAATCTATGTCTGCACTTAATATGGATATTTTCCTAAAGTTTTTCATCCATTTTTTAAAGTTCATTCTTTTGTCTTTGCTACATTTTCAGTGACAGATGTCGTCAGTACAATCTGGACTTGTGTTATAGATAACACAAAACAGAAAGAACAGGCTGACAAAGACATTGAACAACACACAATTAACCACCTCTTACAGGAAGAAAGCAGATTAGGTGCAGCAAAATTTGATCAAATTGTTTATTTTTCTGACTGAGAACCTTATTTTCTTAAGGGGTTTGAAAGCTCGGTGAGCCATAGTTTGATAGTTGGGACTCGTTTCTCCTTCTAGCTGCAATGAAGCAATATAAAAGAAGGTGTTGCTGATTGACTCTTGAGGTAGAAGAGAAATCTGATACACTCAGAGTAATCAACATGGGATCTGGCTCAGTTTGCACTTTGAGAATTTCCGACATAATCTAGAATATTTCAGACCAATGCGGTTTTAAAATTGAGGCAATTTAACGCCATTCTTTAAAAAAAGAATGTTTCCTTCAAGTTTACACTGCTTAAGCAGTTTGATGCGGAGTATGCCAGCAATTATACAGTATGTGTTTTGTTTTGTTTTGTTTTCTGAGTGGATAAAAAGTCAAAACCGAGAAAGGCTTAGTAAGTAAAGGTATCCACATTAGTGTGAACAAAGCTTTCGAAAAAATAGGCTTTCTTTTTCGTTTGTCCCATTGCAAAACCCGTAAAGGTTCGCGGTGAAATCCTACAACAGATCTTATCAGAGATAAGAAGTCTTAAGTCTTACGCAAAACTCATTCTCAGTTTCAGTTCAACTTTAATGTCAGTGGTGTGAATTCATAGCAACATCCGTGAACGTTTTGGCCAGAAGGTCTCGGTGGTGAAAATGGAAGTGCTGAAATGCCTCCTGTTTGTTTTTCAGTCACAGTCTGATTTGAAAGGATGCATTCGGCTCAGTGATGAGATGAAACACATGAAGGCTAGTGTGTATTCATCTGGGCTTATTCATCAGCTCTCTAACTGAACCTTTGAGTGGCTGCAATCATGTAGGATGAAAGGTGGATAAAAGGAAGTGTTGTGATGGAGGGATGAATCCATTCTTATAAGAGTTTTCAGCATTAGTCTAAAATGCATTCATAATGAGTCAGAGTTTGAAGCAGAACGCCGTTGCCTTTATGGACCTTTCGCTTTGTCTCTGTCTGCTGCACCCTCTCTTTTCTCGCATCCACCTCTGTTTTTCTCTTCAGCTTGTTTATATCTGTCTGTATCTCCTTGTCTCATTGTGCACTTACTTGCCGGAGCTCCTGCACCTCCTGTGAGTGCACATTTCTCCTTTCAGAATTGGCTTTTTTTCAAGCTTTCTACTGGGGTGCTTTGGATAACGCTTTGTCCAAAAAACAGTGGGAGCATATAGGCAGTAAGATCAATACTGAGAAGACAAGTAAAAGTAGCTGAAGGCTCCATGGAGGCAAGGACAAACTGCAATTTTGCCAATTGGCTGATGAGGCTGCGGTATTGTACAACAACAATGTTGGATGATATCACCTGTTAGAAAATTCTACCTGTAACAACCAGTTTTGTAGATATTACTATTTTTGTAGTGGAGCGTCCCTGGGGGACTAGTGGTTAGACCTCGGTGCTCTCACCACCGTGGTCCGGTTTCGATTCCCAGCCAGGGAACCAAACCCAGCCAGTGCACCAACCAAGACCAAGAGAGTGCACTCCCAGTGCCGGTCCCAAGCCCAGATAAAATGGTGGAGGGTTGCGTCAGGAAGGGCATCCAGTATAAAAACTGTGACAAATCAAATATGCAGACTAATGATCCACTGTGGCGACCCCTAACAGGAGCAGCCGAAAGAACAACAACAACAACTTGTTGGAATCCTCAGAAGAATGGACCCAAAAAAAGCCTGACAATGCAAAAGCCTTACATAAAAAAAGAAAACTTTAGAACCAAAATAGGTGGTTTAAATTACATGAAAACCTCATGATTGTGCGACCAAAGCTGCAGGTGACTTTATTACTATAGTAATAAAGTAATGTAACTGAATATGAATACATTATTATGTATGAACAGATATAGAACGCTTGCCAGAAAGTATCACATCATCTGGTTGATATTATAGGTGTGCATCGGGGGATGCAACGAAAACATTGTGCGAGCAGAAAGTTTTTACTTTCATGTTGGTGTCAGGTATGAAGTTTGCAGGACAAAGGAAGTCTAAATTCATTAGCATCAATGTTGGCGCTGTGTGATGCATTTACAGCGTTCCTTAATAACTGTCTGGTCAGAGTTGTGATGGTTTAAATCAGGCTGCTTTGTTTATATTTTGGAAATAAATTTAAGAGTATATCACAGACAGATACAAATAAGAATAATTACTGCGTAGGTGGGATTAAAGAAATCAGTCCTGTACACATCTATAGTTCTGAACTGGAGTGATGTAGCTGAGGTTGAGGAACTGCCAGAACCAGAATTCAAAGACCGTACTGACAGTGATGCCATTATTACCTCTTATTTAGGCCACACCCACTTCACTTGCTTAAATCCACATACAGATATGGATATTTAGGCCACTAAGCAGATACACACACAGATAGTGTCACATCCCTACTCCGACTGGAGCATCATTATGGTTAATACAAAGCAGAGTGATGCTAAATGAGGGTGGTCAGGATTTAAAACACTGTTTAAATGGCTGTTACTGTTGTGGTGAATGAACAGTAGACTGACGAGCCAGCTTCTTCTTGGATTTACAAAGACCAGCACTGCTAATCAATATTCGTTACTTGTTTTTTTTACTGTCTTGGTGTGTGTGTGTGTGTGTGTGTGTGTGTGTGTGTGTTACAGCATTCACTAAACAATCTATACTTTCTAGGGCCTTGAGTCTATAGTTCTATACCCAACCTGTCTTCTGAAAAAAAGCATAAAGCCTTCATTATATGCTCTGAACAAGTTACTGTGGAGTAATTAGGAAAGTCCAATCTGGGTTTCATTAAATCTTGGTCTTCATCAAAGAACAATGGCTGGTGATCATGAGTCACTGGCCTATCCAGAGGCCCCTGATTGTTGCTGTGGAAGCTGTAATAAATGGATGGTCACACAAAGGCGGCCCATCTTGAAAACAACAATTGCATTTTAGCAATCATATTCAGCCAAACGGGTGATTTATGACCACAGCAGGGAACCTCTTATTCTGATATTTCCTTGATTTTATTTATTTATTTATTTATTTATTTATTAATTATTTTTCCGTAGGTTAGGTAAAGTGGAACACTTTTGTGTAGTGATTATTCAACATAGCTTTTATACAGTATGTCCTGCTTAATATGTTTCCTTTATGATTACGGTTACTGTTTTCTCATTGGCCTCAGTGGTTTCTACACAGGCGTACACACTCTTAAACATGCACACCTCATTTTCACATTCCTCTGACATGTTCCACTTCCCCTGTCAATAGGTACTGTATCACACAGCGACAGAAAAACACAATTACACATGCGTATTAAGCGTGGATGACATGGACCCAAGGGCATGTCAGACGGCTGACATGGGATTTTAAAATGTGTGCATATGTATGAAGATGTGTGTGTGTGTGTGTGTGTGTGTGTGTGTGTGTGTGTGGGTGTGTGGGTGTGTGGTTGGGTGGGTGCTTGTGTGTGTGCGCGCGTGTGTGTGTGAGCCATAGGAAGCCTAGCGTGTACTGTTAAACCTTGATATAGTTTATACAGTTAATAACTATCTAGTTGCCAATAAAATACTGTACCTTTATACTGTACAAAACTGCAATATATGTTGCATATTACATTTTTATTTAAAATTATAGTTAAAGAACTGCATGGTTTAGTTTAGTCGATCGCTAGCTACATAGTTATTTAATCCAAAATAGCTAGCTATTGCTCCGTTTAATCCAAGCAAACTGTGAGCTATGAATAAATATTAAACCACAACCTGTGTCTCTGCTAGCTAGTAGCTTTGCCAATACTATAACTGTTGTAATGCACATACTAATAAAGCTCAGTGAATTGAATAGTAGCTCGCTAAAGTTAATTTTTAATGCTAAAATACTGGTAGCTAAGCAGCTTTTTTTTTAAAATTAATGCTAGCTAATACATTGATTTTGTTGTTATTTTGATATTTGGTCTAGGTTCCTAGAATGATCCATCTGCTTATCTTGTAGCTGTAACTCATAGCTGTATATTTTTTGAATAATAATTAAAAAGATGATAATTACACAAACATGAATCCAGTCTTTGCGTTCTGTATCAAAAGATAAAGGTATTTGCCAAATGACAATATTTTTTTTTTTTACTTACAGTAATTTGAAATCAATCTAAATTTGAAATTTAAACTTAATATGAGTTTGCACTGTTTTACATGGTTATTTATTAGACTGTGTTACTTTCTGAGTAACTGTGATTACAATTACAATACTGTGTCTGTTAGATTGTTCAGAAACACGATTGTCTCTCATACTCATTCCCTCATACGTTTACAGTCAATCGCATAGTACCATGCACACACACACACACACACACAAACACACTCACACCTAGGGGCAATCTATCCCAGCCAATCTACCTACTGGCATGTTTTAGGAGGTAGGAGGAAACTGGAGAACCTGGAACATTACTACAGCTTGATCACAGTGAATATATATCTGTATCTATCTCTACAGTAACATATCATTAGGGGCAATTATAGTAATCAGTACATTACTGTAACAACAAATGCAGTAAGCTTACTGTAATGAACTAGTTACAGTAACACACTGCAGCAGTGCTGGCAGTATATTATTTAAAAAAAAGCAGTGAAATGTCTAACAGTTTCAAGACTGTACATGGCTACAGTAGGCCTATTTACCCTTGGAAATACAGGGCGTGGTTAGAACCTTAAAATAATGTGTTGACAATACTTCTGCTGATAGATGAACTCAGTTAAAGATCATGCTAATGGTCTACCCTGCTCTTCTCATTCACTGTTAGCCATGTTAGCGTTCATCAGCAAAATAATCACCTAGCACCAGCAGTTAAATCTACAAACTCTTCAATCCACAGCTCCCTAATTTCTTGTCTTGCTGGGAACACCTCATGTGCTCAAGCTCCCTAATCCTTGTCTGAAGGTTTGAACGTAGATCTTAGCATGCTTCCTCCTGCAGTGTTGTCTTGGCAGCCACATTATCTTGGTTGTCATTTGCCCCATGGGAGTGGTGTGGAGGATTATGTTGCTTTTTCATCCCCCTCAAAGATCCTTTCAACAAGGAGTTTTCTCCTATAATACATCCAACAAGTAGCAGAGTGGGGGTAAAGCACTCCTATTACTTTACTAGATTAAGTCAGCGATGCCAAATCTAAGGTCTAGGTTATTTTGTGTGTGTGTGTGTGTGTGTGTGTGTGTGTGTGTTTCTTGCTCTAATACACCTGACTCAGGAAGAGCTTGTTAATAATGTATTGATGTATGATTGAAGGTGTGTTACAGCACATGGACATAAAAAATATACAGCGCATGTAGTCTCAAGTCTGGATTGCTTAGGCTGTTCGATCAAAAGGAAAGGTAGTGATGCTGCATGAGTCAAGTCTATAAAAAGATGTTATGTTCCAGTTTTACTCTTTATATCATTGTATATCATTGCCAATAATTTATAGGAGTAACTTACCTAATAGAAATTGTATTTGGAAGAGAATATACATGTATCTCCCAAATCTGACAAACAAAATAGTGTTCCAGATCGCAGCATATAGGCGGACGGACAAGAGCTCACCTTATCGGTGTTTAACAGAGGCAGAGCATCTTATCTTTAAAAACCTATTTGGAGATAAAGGATAGAAAGTCAATTTCAATAAGCAGGAATATGTTGGGGAGTTTGTCTTCGCCCTGGAGACATTCTTTAAAAAAGCACTTGTTTCTCATGTAGTCAATGACAGCATCAGTATAATGATTTGGCCACTACACCCTGGAAAATACCTACTGAGGTTTAGGCAGTGATAATGAGAGACAGGTCATGAGATGCCAGTCATTGATTTATCTGTAAAGCCTACAAAGACACGTGACGTTTTCCCATGGAGGCAGGGAATTTGGAAACAGTATGGGTTTCTTTTGAGTTCCGCAGTTTCTCTGGTCTAACACACCCACAGAGCCTACTGAATTTAAAAGCATAACATCTAATTTGGCACAGGAGGTGAAATTTGTGGTACCTGGAGTGTATTTGAACCACATGTTTCATTCATTATATATTATAAAAGTGTACTCCTACTTGTTAGCATGTGTAATTAATCTTATTTTACATGGCCAGATTGTTTTTTCTTGTTTGTCTTGTGCTGTTCCTGGATGAGACGAGAGAAAGGGGGCCGCACATGCTTGTGAGCCCGCAGTATGTAATCCATGCCGGTGGCATCGGAAGCCGATGATGTAAGAGCTTATGCAATCTCTAGCCATGAGGTTCAGTCTCAGTGGGGTCATGCGCGCACACACACACACACACACACACACACACATACACACAGCTCTGATTCCAGGGTTGTCACTCAGCTATACCAGCCACTGGAAGAGCTGAGGCTTTAGACAGCCTGTGTAAGGAGAGAAGGAGGGTGGTTTCATTCTTTAATTCATAATTCTGCCACACCCTTAACTTCCAAATACATGCTCAGTGAGTGAGTGCACAAGCGGGTGTGGTAAGATAAACAACAGTATAGGGTTACAAATACACACAGGAATAGGAGGTGTATGGTTTATTTGTTTTTAATGAAAGGTCACCAGGACTGGAATCGTAAGGTTACTGGTTGAGACTACAAGTTTGGACCGGAATCCAAAAGACAACAAAAGAACAAAACAAAACGAAAAAAAAAAGTTGTGCAAGTGAGAAGTGAGAGGTTTTTACTTTGTTGGTGGTCAGATAAGGAAGCTCACAAAAAGGCCATGTCCAGCAGTCCTTAGTAACTGCCTGATCAGGGTTATGATGGTTTAAATAACTAGTTTGTTTATGTTTGGGAAATAGAACCAAGTAAATTCATTAAGGCAAGTCCAAACAAAAATAATAACTGTGAGCACGGGATTGATATCACGTCTCTCAAGTCATACGGAAGCACTGGTACTTCTATCTCTGGATTATTTTCTAGTTGTTCCTGGAGTAGTGGTAGGTTACATATTTAATTTTTAAAAAATGTTCCTGTTTAGACCAAGCCCAGCTTTATAATACAGCTATTTGGAGCACTGAACAGACACAGAAACAGATCGTGGCATTGCGTTACACTCTACTACAATTGCTAGATTGAACTGGGATGTTTTTACTCCATCCAATCTGGCAACCCGGCAGGCCACCTAGCTGGTGTTGCAGCCCTGTCTGCAGCGTTTAAAGCACTGATTCGCAGGTCGAAAACAGAGCTTCAGGAAGTTTTAAACCTGTAGCCACGACGACGTGGTCATCTTCGTTGGAACAGAGGACAAAGAAATGATCCTGTCCCGCGGTCACACACGCAACTGTGCGTCGGCGAGACGCGCAACGATGCCTTATAATGACGCACAGCAACGACGCTTTCCTCTGTGCGCTTAATCATAAACGCCTGCCCCAATAGCATCAATTGGGGGCGGGGCCTCTGGTGCTTGGTCTTTCAGCACCACGGACAGCGACTGCAGGAGAGAAAGAGAGAGAGAGAGAGAGAGAGAGAGAGAGAGAGGTCCGCTGCCTGCTCTGCTCTTGTACCATCTGTTTTCCATCTGAGCTCACACTTCTTTCCCTCCTCACGTTCCTCATCCTCTCGCGACAGTTGGCGCTAAAAGTTGAACAGTTTGGTGGTGTTCAGGGACGGAAGGAAGCCACGTCTCCTTGCGGTGCCTCTCCTCTTCCTCATCTGCGTCTCCCGCGCGAGCTCGAGCATCAGTCGCACCACTGATCATAACGCATCATAGTTCAAGCGTCTCGAGCGTGTTCGCAGCTGGGTGTGATGCAGCCGTCCTGCAGAACTGACATGAAGTTTCTCCGTGGCGCGTAGCTGCGCTTGAACGCGTATGAACCCCCTCCGCTGTGCGTGTGCGCGCGCGCATGTGTGTGTGTGTGTGTGTGTGTGTGTATGTGTGTGCGCACGTGTTTTTTTAATTTTTTTTTTATTTATTTTTTATTCTTCGACGTTTTGGGGCGCTTTGGCTCTTAAGATGCTGTCCCCCTGTGACTTTCTGAATTGCACGTAAATGCTTTAAAAGGGAGAGGAAGCAGGGAGCTCGGCAGTCTCTCAGTTCTCTGAAGGAGGGAGGGTTTGTTGTGCTTTTGTGCTAGCAGCAGCCTCCTCTATGCCGCTTTAATCGTCTCTGCGGTAGAATTTTGAGTGCTCAGAGAAAGAACAGCCGAACGTATAGAAGAAGAAGAAGAAGAAGAAGAAGAAGAAAAAGAAGAAGAAGGCACCATGAAGAAGTTCCGGAAGGTGTTGGACGGTCTGACCACGTCGTCTCCGGCCAGTGCTGGAGGCTCTCCGTCGTGCGGCAGCGCTGCTGGAACTCCCACTGCAGCAGCGACTCCGCGCGAGCTGGACATCCAGGAGACCCTCATGGCGGAGCACTTCCACATCTGTAAGGTGGGTGGGTGTGTGCCTGGCACTCTGAACAACTTCAGCTGAAGCCGCAAATATTATGTCAACATACACCATACACCATCAGAGCTTACTATGTTGCAGCACCAGGGGTGGCGCACTGTGTTGCCACATGGGCTACTGATCAGTACAGTAACATGCACTGTGGGGTTTGATTTCAAAGTCAACCACAAGGTCTGGGGGAAGAGGGACAGTGCATCACACTAAACCAAACCAACAACACGCGCAATTTAGAGCTATATACTTATTTATCACTTCATAAGACTTCGGCCTGTCTCTTGGATGCCACGGGGTGCGGGGGGGGGCGTGGTCCAGAATGATATTGTTATCAGGGGGCGTGGTCATGTCTAGGCCATTGATAGCAAAGCAAAAAAGATCAGAAACAAGAAGTTGGACATTGAATGTAAACTGATTTGAGGTTATCACTCACAGCATGTAATGCTGATAAAGATACACACTACAGTCGTGAAGCTGGAGCTGTGTGTGTGTGTGTGTGTGTGTGTGTGTGTTTGCGCTATACAAGCACGGACCACTTGCGCAAAGTTTACTGGGACATGAGTGAATCTCTGAAGCGCTGAATGAACACACACACACACACACACACACACACACACACACACACACACACACACACACACACACAGCTCCAGCGCGCGCTCTCGTTTACAGAATCTCATCATGTCTTCTTACTGTGTGTTTCATTGGATTTAAAGCCGCCTTGCCGGTATTTATTTATTTATTTACTGATTATTGACCGCAGTGCTGCGTTTTTGCTTTTCATCAGGCAGATTTACAGGCTTTTATTTGCAGCCTCACACGCCTTCACTCCAGAAACACACCGATATCGCTGCCAGCTCGCTGCCAAACCGCAATATGGCATATAAGCAGGGATGTTGTACTGTACTAAATATAGCTGGAGTACTATTCTGACACTGGCCACTATTCAGTAGTGTGTGTGCGGTGTTGTACACAATGATCTAGCCATTTCAGGAGTCGTCCCAATCCGTACACTAAATAACACACCACGACAGGTGACCATAGGTTCAGTGGTTATGTGCTATGTGCACTACTGTTGCCCATGGTAGTAGTATGTAGGCTACTGTATGTAATTTGAAACGTAGCCTAAAGCTTGCTGTCTGTATTAAAGTCAGAACACCGCTGCAGTAGTCTTTGGACTGGTGGCTTTTTTCCCTGGATCTATTTTTAGCATTCATTGCGGCTGGATTTTAATCCGGGGTTGCAAGATTGGGTAACCTCCAACCGGCTGTACTATTTTTAAAACATCGGACTGACATAATTTGGATCGGATTGTTTACAGGAACCTAAATCCGTAATTGGTTTCCATCCAGTCCAATATGGCAATCCTCTTTGAAGACGACTGTAGCAATACTGCTTCATCTTGGTTCGGAGAGAAATTTCCAAATTTAGCAGAATCATTCCTTGTAATGGACTACAGTCCGGTCGTGTTTTGATAACGAAAAGGTTCATTGAAAGGGGAATGATGGTAGGGCAAGCCGAGGGCTGCTCTGGTTATTTCCAGTCCAGATGATGTAGCATAGAAAATACCGCAAGGTCCAAGTCAGGCCATTTATTCTTATTCTCCATTTATTGGAATGCATTTCCTGCCGTTCCATTTGCATTCCCATGCAAAATTAGGTTTGCCAGTTGCTTCAGCATCTTAATTGGTCTAGTTGCACTTTTTAAGCATGGCATTCAAAGCATTCAGCCTATTTTATGTTGAATTTATGTAGCAGTTGCTTCAAACTCAATCTAAGACCTAGATTAGGCTTAGACTGCGATATAGTAGTACTGAGTATTAATGTGAAGAACATTAGCAGGGTAGTGGAAAAAAATTCAAATAAATATAGGCCATACATTTTCACCATATTCCCTCAGGAGTCCCGTAACTGGAAGGTGGAGTAGGAACATGCCAGCACTCGATGAAGAATCGGGTCTCTGAGGCATAGCAAAATGTGATGAATCGAAAAGCCTGCCTTTGCATGCGTGGGGTTATTTTCAGTGCCATTGTTACAAGCCTCATTCCCACTGTGTGTAGTGCTGTAGCTGACCTCTCATTCCTCTCCATGGTGTGTGAAATTTGAATCTGAGTACTGCTCTGCACACTGAATTCTGCATGGGACAACTCTGAGTTTGCACTATTGCAGGCTAGATCATAGGTGCTGCAGATTTTCCAGCTACCTCTACACCAAACACGCCTGAATACGAGGGTTTAATTAGGGTTTCTGAGTCCTTAAGATTGACTCTGAGAACTTCTGGACTAAAAGTGTATTATCACCCGCACAGCAGAATTCTCATTATTCTTCCATTCATGACCTGGACTCATACAAACACTGTAGCTGTTTATGCAACACTGTGGACTGCAGTCTAGGTGTCACAGACTAATTTGCATATTCATTGAATTGTCATGATTAATTGTTGCACTATATGGCAAAAGTTTGTGGACACCAGACCATCACATTCATATGTGATTCTTCCCCAAACTGTTGCCACAAATTTGGAAGCACACAATTGTCTAGAATGTCTTTGTGTGCTATAACATTACAATTTCCCTTCACTGGAACTAAGAGGCCCAAACCTGTTCCAGCATGACAATGCCCTGTGTGCAAACGAGGCCCATGAAGACATGGTTTGTCAAGGTTGGAGTGGAAGAACTATTTGCTCTTGAGTGTCCTACACAGAGCCCTGACCTCAACCCCACTGAACACCTTTGGGATTAACTGAAACGCCGACTGCACCCCAGACCTCCTCACACGATATCAGAGCCTGATCTCACTAATGCTCTTGTAGCTCTATGAACACAAATCCCCACAGTCACGCTCCACAATCTAGTGGAAAGCCTTCCCAGAAGAGTGGAGCTTATTATAACTGCAAAGGGACTAAATCTGGAATGGGATGCTCAATAAGCACATATAGGTATGATGATCAGGTGTCCACAAACTTTTGGCCATATAGTATGTATAAAGAAGGAAGATTCTCTGACTCTTAGAATCAAATGGGACAGTTTTTTTTTCAGAATAGAAAATAACAAATTATATCTTATTTCTTATTAGAAAAAGTTGCCTTTGGTCATGGCACCACAAACTAACTATTTATATGTATCCAAAATACTATAATTGCTATCAAGAATGCAGACAAACTGGAGCAGTGGCAGAGATTAGTCTGGAAATAGATAGGAAAGAAATGGTTTTGGGTGGAATAATGTACTGTTATTACTTGTAAATATAGTCAAGAAGAGAGTTTTAAAACAAAACAAAAAAAAATCAAGAGATGGTGGTCAGTGATTGGTCAGTGGGAAAACGATGATGAGCAGTGATTGGTTATTAAGAACATAGGCTTGTGCAAGCACAACTCAGGCAGTCTTTACACAATGAAATTGCTGAAGGGATCTAAAAAGTTGCAAAAATATACGTTGCCAGTACTGGTTTCCAAAAAAATAGACTAATCAGCTCTAAGTATTAGGGTAGTCTGGAGTGCAGTTGGACACATAACAACTTTACCAATTAAACTTATCATTCAAATAAAAAAATATGGGAAAGATGATGATGATGATGATGATGATGATGATGATGATGATGATGTACCAGCTGTGGAGACTGTGGTGTCCTAATGCTGTTCTGCCATCAGATATAAACCCACTAGACCAGCACAGTGATGCCATACAGTGGTGTGTCCAGCTTATTAGTCTTGTTAGAGTGTCTGATTTGTTCCTTGGTGCACAATAATTGGCCACATAAAACTCTATTACCTTCATAGTTTCTCTATAGTTACACGTAGGTTGTAATGTAGTAGGTATTGTTTAAAATATCTATGACATTATATTGATGATTTAATTCAACCTTAGTTATGTATAGTTCATTAAGTCTGTATGTACTCTACAGGAGGCATAGACTTCTCAGAGAGTCGAATTGAGGCAGTGCATCATTCCTCTACACACATACTGAATCCCATCTACAGCTTTCATAAAGAATTCTCGGCTGGCTACTGAGTGATAGTGGATTACCTCCATGCCTATTTGCTACTAGCAGTTGCTCACACACAGCACATAGCTGAGGAACGTTTTTTCTTCAGGGTTACAGCATGGTGGAATAAGCAATATATACACTGCCCTCCAAAAGTTTGGAAACGCCTGAACAGAATAGGGTTTTTGGGCAATATCAGCATAAATCCTCTTTAGTTAGTGACCATTTTGCATTGATAATAAGGGACAACACAAACTATGAAAACATATTTTATTAAATAAAAAGTTTATGAACATAAACATGAACATAACATAGAAAAATACTCAAATTTT
>CM040979.1:7123271-7130771 GCA_022985145.1 Pangasius djambal
ATAAATCTATTATACAGTAATGTGATCATATTGCTATGCACAACACCAGTATAAAAAGACAGAAAGAGAAACCTGATAGAAACTTAGTTGTGTTACTTTAAAGTTGTACAGATGCGAGAGTTTAAGAGGATAAAGAAGACAATTTATTACATATACGCCGTACGAGGAACTATTTATAGAAAGTTATTGTGTATAGGATTTTTAATGGGCTATACCACACGTGTCAAACTCAAGGCCTGAGGCCAATGTCAGCCCTCTGTCATGTACTACTCTGTCATTCTACTCAACATTTTAACATTTTCTCGATTTCTCATCTGATTCACACTGATTAAAACCAACGCCTACTGTTTCTGCTGCTTCATGTAAGTCACACCTATATCTCCAAACGATTCGAAGGTGTTGGCAGTGGCGTAACCACGAATTACTTCCAGTATTATATACAACTTAAAATCATGATTGTTTTCCTGATCTGTATAATTAAATTGGTAAGTGTGACATACTCTTGCTTTTCAAGCAGTATCACAGCAGTAGGAGCAGTGATGGCATGACGGTTATTTGTTCATTTAAGGCACAACAACTTATTAATAATATAGCAACATTATTAATAATGCCATATTAATAATGGTGCCATAAAGTACCTTTATGACAGTTCCTCTGAAAATGGTTAAAATAACATGTCAGTAATAGGGAGAGATTACACCTTATATTATAAATCCTGACCTACATTTCTTTTCCTCTTACTACAGGATGCTACTTCATTCACTCGCATATATCTTTGTGCTTATAGTGTAGTTATCTGGCTAGGAGCTTTCAAACAGAAATGGGAAAATGCATGATCCTAACCGGTTAAACTTGTTTCTCACCATAGCAGCTGGTAGCCAATTAAATGCGATTAAACAAAGGACTACATTCATAAAACACTTTACTCCATATAATAAATGTTGCTCCCAGTGCATATATTAAAATAGTTTCCGTTAGTTCTTCTTTTTCCTAGAAAAATCTTATTCTAATTTCAAAACCAGTTATTGGTGTTAATCAGTAGAAGACACAAAGTTAAAACAGAGTTAATTTTAGTCTTAGATTACAAATATCTCACAAAAATCACCAATGTGGCCTGGGAAGAATTTGAGTTTGTGCAAGTTGTGGAAATTAATCTTTACCATAATTTAACATCTTCTAATTCCCCTGAGTCTCTCTGTCTCAGTTAAGAAGTCAGTTATGAAATACACACACACACACACACACACACACACACACACACACACACACACACACACACACACACACAGACTTTAATTAGATGTGACTGAAGCTGATTTACAGGCACCACGGCTAATTAGATATATAGAAGTTGTATCACTGCAACAAAAAGAAAACACACCCATTCAGACTGATATGTGTACACGTAAAGCCTTCAAAGTTTCCTGTGGTCAAGAATAATAGCAATGTATATATAGAAGATAATATTTAGACTCAAAACAAAACTAGGGTTCTTGTTTTGAATCGCACTACACCAAGCAGTCTATTCTTTAATGTAGAAAAAATAAGGTTTGATAAAAAAAGAAGATTTAAAATACAGAGCTCATACAAAATGTTTAATGAAACTTCTGTATCTCGAGCGCTCTGTTCAGGCAGAGATAGTGCTTCAGTAAATCACAAATCAATTGTTCAGAAAATTGAAAAAAAGTAAATTAGCAAGGTGATGAGCAGTGTACATGTACAAATTCAGCACTGTCTGCTCATTCCATAATGGTGAATAAGTGTAGTTGTTTACTCTGACAGGGCCATGATGTTGTATAAGAAGTAAAGGTCATTCTGTTATTAATAGTGACTACGAAGACAGAGGGTTTCTCTCTCTCTCTCTCTCTCTCTCTCTCTCTCTCTCTAGTTGCTCTCATGCATTACTCCAAGCAGTCTGCAAATTTGGGATTTTATTACAGGCACAGCTTCTATTTAGGCAAGGTGCAGAAGTGAACAGAGTGAGATTCTGGTGATGTAAAGCGAGAATATCATTGCATCATGGACAGATTGAGACATAGGGAGAGAGAGAGAGAGAGGTAGACAGAAATAAAGACAGAAATTCAGAGATTCTGGTCCATGTTGACATGAATGTGTCACACAATTCCTGCAGATTTGTTAGCTGTATATTCATCCCAAAGGAGCTCTATTCGATTCAGATCTTGTGACAAGCTTGAGACGACTTGTGCTTTGTGACATGGTGCATAATCATGCTGGAAGTAGCCATAATAAGATGGTGAACTTTGGCCATAAAGGGTGCACATGGTCAACAACAATACTTAAATAGGCTGTTGCATTCACGCGATGATTGATTGGTATTAGTGGATCCAAAGTGTGGCAAGAAAACATTCCCCACACCATTACACCACCACCACCAGCCTGGACTGTTGACACAAGGCAATGGATGCATGCTGTTGACACCAAATTTGGACCCTACCACCTATTTGTCAGGATTTGAGATTCAGAATTTGAGATTTGAGGATTTGAGATTTGCGATTTGCAGAATTTGAGATTCATTGATTCATCCAATCCATACAATCTTCAACTGCCCAGGCTTGTTCCCCACTGTAGCCTCAGATTTCTGTTCTTGGTGAAAGGAGTAGAACATGATGCGGTCATTGCTATTGTAGCCCACCCATATCAAATTTGGACATGTTGCGCATTCTGAGATGCTTTTCTGCTCACCATGGCTGTACAGAGTGGTTATTTAAGTTACCGTAGACCAGTGGTGGAGCCAGGGATTTCATAGGGGTGGCCAGGCAGGGGCCAGCAGTTACTCTGGGGTGGCACAGAAAATATCATTATGCAAACAAACATGGCATTACCACGTTTAAAAAAATGTATTTAGGTTAAATGTTTCTATAATTTCTGTTATATATAAAATTGATCTTGATCTTAGCATTTACACTGTAATGTTTGAATTGTATTAAACATGTTTTATGATAAAAACATAACTTAATGCATTTCCCAAAACTCATAGATAACGTGACAATTAGTTCTAAGCATCCAAGTCAGCTAGTGTAAAGCTAACTGCTTCCTAACTTCTGTTTACACGGGATATTGATAAAACTGCGCTGAACTGACACTTTCACAATCTTTCAACGAATCAAATAATCATTTTTCTTATTTATAACTCACCTGATAGGATGTGTTGTGCTCAAACACTCGAAGTTGATCCAGGAACTGAGGCTGTGCTGTAACTTACTCCTCATCTCCCACTTTTTACGAAAGGTGGAAAACCGCGCTATTTTCGGAAACTCTCGCGATGCCTATCAGTGACGATGAGTGTTGCAAGAGTTTCGCTGTCCAAACATTATCGTAGACATGATCAAGGTTCTCCTACATCAGTATCTGAGAAGTTATTTTCGTCTTTTAAAAATGCAATTATGAGCGCGGTGGCCAGTGGGGTGGCCATGATTATGTCCATGGTGGCCGCGGCCACCCCTGGCTCCACCCCCTGGCTCCGCCCCTACCGTAGACTTCCTGTCAGCTTGAACCAGTCTGGCCATTCACTCTGACCTCTCTCATCAACAAGATGTTTCTGCCCATAGAACTGACACTCACTGGATGTTTTTTGCTTTTCACACCATTCTCTAGAATCTGTTATGTGTGAAAATCCCAGGAGATCAGCAGTTTCTGGAATCAGCCTGTCTGGCACCAGCAACCATGCCACAGTCCAAATCATTCATCATCACCTATTTTTCCAATTCTGATGTTTGATGTGAACATTAACTGAAGCTCTTGACCTGAACTCTGGCTCCTGAGTCACTTATGTTGTCTTAAAGTGGTTTAGGTGCACGCATATGTGTGTGGCATCACCTCTGAGGGCATCCCCATAGGTTCTTGTATTAGATGTTTAAAATGATAAATAACATGCTAACTACCTGGTAGCTTTCCTTTTAACTGTGGATTGTATTTTTCACCACACACTTTGGATCTGTGATATTTGCTATGTGGTCTTGTTTAATAAATATTTGCAGATCTACATCGAGCTCATAAATATTACAAGAATTTGTAACATTGACTGGTTCGCATTATTATGACTCTGTATATGACATTTATTAGTGGCCTCAGTGACGTAATTGATTTAACTAACTAGGCTCTGTACAGACCTCGGAGCTACAGATGGCACATGACACAGCTGTGATCGTAATTAAGGAAACGATTATTTGCTCTTCTCAGAACCATTTAGACTGATAGACAGTGGCCAGAATTGCTGCATTACACATTTACAATTTACAGACTCCTTAGTCTTGATTTGCTTCATGTGCACTGATGTCCGGGCAGGACACAGTTTTTCCTGTTCTACTCACGCTGCTCTAGGTAATGTGGTGTCTTTGTTCTATAGATCTTTGGGATCTAATGGGTGAATCAGGAAAGTATGATGTGTGGGTTTGTTTAAGAGTGAAAGGGAAGGGAGAGCTGGACAGAGTGAGAGAGAGAATGAGTTTCTTATCTAGAATAATCTGGGTTAGTCTCTAAGTGTGTGAGTTGTAGATCTCCCTCCTGATCTCATCTCTTTGTGTGAGCGAGAGGCCTGATTCTGACCTGTGCTCAATGATGATAATTAGAGGGATGGAGAGAGCACAGGAGGCCAGCAAGGGAGAGAAGGAGAGCTTTAGCGTTGTAAGGAAATTATTGCAGTTAAGAGGTAGAGGAAGGGTGTGAGTCTGAAGGTGAAGATGGAGGTGCTGAAGATCACTGTAAAGGCGGAAGAGGCTCACATGCACACTTACACACGCACACACACATATGGATGGATGGACGGATGGATGGAGGAAAAGACACAGTGCAAAACCGATAAGGCCAGAGCAGAGCAGAGAAGGTCGTCTGAACACACTGAACACACACACGCACACACACACACACAAACAGATAAAGAGAATTCAATTATTTTGTTAATTTATGAGGCCCTTCTCATAGGCAAGACTAAACTGGTTCATCTTTGTGTGTGTGTGTGGGGGTGGGGGGTGGGTTTGTGTGTGCGTGTGTGTATGTGTGCATATATGTGTGTGCGTGTGTGGATCACATGGAGACTGTACAGTTTGAGTGAGAGACAGATGGAGAGATGATATGATACACTCCCCTGTAGGCCATGGTCTCAACACAGTTAGTGTGTGTGTGTTTATTACATAGACTCAAATACAGCATTACACGCATGCATATGCACACACACACACACACACACACACACACACACACACACACACTTATCAGTGTCATTTCTGAAAATTCTACGGTGTTAATAGTTTCATGTTAGCTGCATTGCTCCTGCCAGTGAAAACAGAAAGGAGGCGGAGCTTACTGTTCTTGGAAACTTACTTTTTAAGTTTTTAGTTTTCTCCATCTGCGGATTTAATATGTTTGATTTAATGTGGAGTCACTAACTCTCAGCAGGGCAGATTCCTCTTATGTGACGATAAAGTGAGTCTGGCTATTAAACGTGTTTGTAAACAAATTGACTAATTATTATCACATAATTATTATCAAGGAATTATGCTAAAATGTTTATCACAATATTTTCCCTCCCAGTGCTCAAAGCACAGAAGCTAATTAATGTCTTCAAGCAGGAAGTAGTTTTAGGGGGGAAAAAAGGAGAAAAAGTGTGGAATCTGCAAGGGCTTATATACAAAGAAATTGCTGTTCTCATCTGAGGAGACGGAGGTTACACGAGGTTGTGATTTATCCAGTAGGTTACTCCGTGTCTCTTGGAGAAACATGTGTACTGGTTAGCGGATTGATTTGTGCTCCAAGCTTCAGGCCGTGTAGGCTGGCTAAATCACTGCATGTATGTTTCTGCTGAACGTGGGCGCCGATGTGTCGTGAACTCTTTATTGTAGTGGTGAACTGCAGCTTGATCTCACAGTGTAGGTAGTGGTGATATAATCCATTTTGATCAAGATTTAGAGTTCTCCATCTCTCTCGCTCCCTCTTAGAAGCTTGACATTTGCTAGCTAGTGAATGAGTCACATTTCCAAGGCTTCGCTGCTGTAATCTCCTCATAGTGTTACATAAGCCAAAGGGCACTCATCCACATTTATCACACAGGTGCGTGTTTGTGTAGGGGAGATGTGTCTAGCTTTTTCTGGACCAAATGTTTCTAGAATGATAGGGATATGTGACTTTTGTGGATGCCGTGAAGATATATGATGCTTTCAAATATGAATCAAACATTTTTGTAATATATTGTGATCTTTGTATAAGATCACAATCTACACCTATGTAGAGATTTTGTGGCATTTAGCTATAGAGCTTTGTATGTTAATGATAGGATACATATTACCTCAATATGGGGAACTAGAATTAACACGTACAGTGTATAGGTCATAGATAAATATGTCAGATATAGCTGTTATAGTCTTGAGCCTATTTGGATAGTTATATTAATTGATCTGGCTTCAAATTGTGACAGTCACACTAATGTTCATTCAGTGCATCATTACACACAAAAGGTCAAGTAAAGTAATTAAATACCAGACACGCCAAATCATAGATTCCCACTGCTGGCCCCAAGCCCAGATAAAATTGGGGAGGGTTGTGTCAGGGAGGGTATCCGGCATAAAAACTGTGCCAAATCAAAAATATGCCGACCGATGATCCGCTGTGGTGACCCCTAATGGGAGTAGCCGAAAGAAGAGGATTAGCCTGATAGTATCTTTGACCTTGTTACATTCGTCTTAAGTATCAGGAGATTATACACACAAAAATGAAAGTGTAAATGCACCCAAGATGCATTTGCAACAGATCTGATCGCTCAGATCCCTTGAGGTGGTCACAGGAGGCAGTTCGAGACACTATTTAGTCACTTTATACAAGTATAAATGCATCTGTGTCAAAAAACCATATCTGACAACAACAGCTCCACCCAGTAAAAGTGAAGTACATGCTCTGTGAATGCTAATGTTGCCACTTTTAAAAAATGTTAGTGAGATTCAGAACGGTTTTGATGTAGCAACCATCTTATTCATTAAAGCAATAAAAAATGAAGAACACCACTGGAAGTTGGTATTCAAAACTAATGAGTTGATTTGCAACATCAGATTTCAGACTGCCTTTTCAAAATGAATACACTTGTATGCGTGTCTCTGCATTTGTGACACTACCACCAAAATAATGACATGAAATCTATGTGCCAGAGAAAACACAGAATCAACACATTTATTGTAAGTTTTTTCCCACCAGCCAGTGATTTCTATCACTAATATATAGACGTGAATTCTTTACGTGAAATCTAATTTTTTAATCTCATCTTGCACCCACACAGAGAGAAGCAGATTTCATCAGATATCACAGCACTTAACTATACTCTGGATAATGTATTCATTCTGACTCGGTCTTTTTTTATTTTTACAATTGCACCACTCTGTGCAAGGTTCCAGCCTTTACCAGTGGTAGCATAAATACGGAGAATATATATTGCTGCAATATTGTTGCACACAGAATTTTTAAAAAGTGTGTATGGGGAATGGTTTAACTGGCTAT
>CM040979.1:7135771-7146441 GCA_022985145.1 Pangasius djambal
AAGAACAGTGGGCAGTTTAGCTTCTCAGGACAAACAAGGGACTCATGAAGAACTATCACAAAGCATAAAACCAGCCGTTGATCATCCAGATAACAACACACAGTATTAAGAATCAAACGTATGTAAACTGTTGAACTGGTTCATTTCAAATTCAGTTATTATTGTGTCTTGTGGACTATATGTAAACATCTGTTATGTGAAATAGCTTATTGAGGGCAGTACTACATAAAAAACAAAATGCAATTTTTATGATCCCCCCTTTTTTTTACATTATTAATATCTTGCAGAGGTGTATGTAAATTTATAACCCTAAAATGTACGTATAAAAAATGATATGATAAACAGCCTGGTTTCCATTAAGACCAAACTTCCATTAAGACCAAAGTTGTTTCTGCTGCAGCCAAGAAAGGCCTGAGAGAGAGAGAGAGAGAGAGAGAGAGAGAGAGAGTTTGAGAGGGCACAAATCGAGACGGAGGAGTAGAATAGAAGTGTGAAAATCTCAATTATGCTCACAGCTTCTTCCCTCAAATCTTGACCATCCCCTCATCTTACACACACACACACACACACACACACACACACACACACACACACACACACACAGGCATGGACACATGCAGACACATACTGTATAAGCCCAAACCTTAGTAGTGCCAACAGAGTAATTAACAGATTCTTGATTCCCCTTAGCAATTTCTATCCTAACTAATCAAAATGCCTGGCCAGGAGTTTGGCCTGAAGCTGCATCCGTCTTTTTCCACCATCCCTCTTTCCTGTGACTCACACTCCTTTCTGTAGCATGGGTAATGATAGCATCCTGCTCAGAGTAATTACAGCCCATCACCTCACTGTCCCGCCGCCAGCTGGAGAGTGACAGGATAACACTGAACCAAAAATGTTCACCTCCTGTGAAGTGCGGTCGCGTGCGGGGGCGGCCGCATGAAGGCAGAGTGAAGAAAAAAGTGAGTGTGGCATTGCTGAACAGCAGGATGACATCGTTTGTGAGCGTTCTTTATCTGGGGCACACAGGTGTGTGCTCAGCCAGGGATTAGAGTGAAGGGATTAGGATGACTCCAGCTTGAGGAACAGTGTAGCAAAATAAAGATAGAGACATAGAGTGACAGGGGGTTTGGGCTGTTTATAATTGTCCCGTTTTTCATGTGACATTTCGCATATCGTTGTGCAATTCAGTCATAATATTTCATTCCAGCTATGGACTCTGGCGAGTTCCATGTTCTGGCGCATGCCGATAGCATTCCACACTAGATTTATTGATTAGGCCCAGTCTCTGCCGTACACAGCTCTCTCTTTCCCTCTCAACATCACTCTCGCCCCATAGCTCTCATCATGCCGCCTGTCTAACCCTAAGCATCAGTCCTGCATTTCAGCTCGTCTTCATTAAATGAAGCGTGGCCGACAAACACTGATATTTACCCAGCGTGTGACAGGCCAAGCCCCAAATACAGCATCCCTGAAGCGAGGGAGAGACACAGGGAGAGGGAGACAGACAGAAAATGAAAGGGGTGAAAGATAAGGGTAGCTATTTATTCTTTAATAACAGTGATCTTCTCTTTAATTAGATGTCCCATGCAGCTGTCTATCCAGTACCAGTTTGTCCTCAGCTAATTAAAGTTTACCAAGCCAAGAGCCAAAACCAAAGTTATAATATAAACCAAATCTAAATCATTACATTCTTTACAGATTCATATGAAGCCAAATGTGCAAAGCCGTTTTTGAAACTTGAAAGCAACAAAAATGCAAAAAAGCACAGTTAAAGGAATTTGGAAAGAAAAAAAAAGTGTGCACTGAAGAGAGATGTAATCACAATTGCATGATAATCACTAGTTATAGCCAAAATCCACAGATGCGGATGGAAAAATAAAAGCACAGGCCTGAACGAGCCCACGCACAACCATGCGCAGGCAGACAGCACACGTCAGTCATTGTGTGTTATGCAAAACCGAATTATAGACCCTATGAACAATGGAGCCCGTTTCAACCAACTGCCAGCCATCACCAACTGCTGTATGTAAATGACGCTTGGCTCTTTATCACAATTGTTGGCCTTTCCGTGTGAAATAAACCATAAAATGTCAGGCAGCAAAGGAACGGGACGGGCCACTCCAGCAGGCGTGCCTCTGCAAGAAACTGGTTCGCGGAAACTGGTTCGGAAACAGCCGCGAGAGATTCTATCAATAACCCTGCTCCCTCGCGCTGTGCATTTAGGCTTCGTAATTTCCCAGCAAGACCACCTGCGCTCCCTCCCTCTCCATTGTCTTTTATTATTAGATTCTGACATAAGCCACAGCTCACAGCTCTTCCTCCACCCTTCCGTTTTCTCTGCTTTCTTTCGCTCGTCTGGCAGCCATCCGAGTGTATGTGTGTTTGTGTGTTTGTGTGTTTGTGTTGGGGGGGGTTCTTCGGTGGCGGAGGTCATTTGTCAGAGTAGGTTTGGCCATGAACAATAACACCTGGATCCTCAGGGCTGCAGTGTGAAGCAGTGGGCTAATTACAGAGCAGAATTAAAAGACCAGACATAGTGTGTCTGGACCGAGGCGATGACATCTCACACACTGACAGACAGATATGCAAGACAGATCCATACTGCATTCTTCTACACTAAAGAATGGCAAATTAGTACGTCAGGTAGATTTGTGTGACTCAAACCATAATATTCAGTAGTTTTTATTTATATCATAAATAATGGACTTAAATTTTGATAACTCAGAATGTTTTAAAGGTGGCAGGGATCTCTGCTGTGATGTTGTATGACTTGAATGCTGTAGAGAGTAAAGTATGTTCCACTGTTGTAAATAACTGTATATTTTCTTCACATGTTAAAGGTTGATGGAAGCACAGTGGCTTAGTGGTTAGCATGTTAGTGTGGGGGTTGGAATCCTGCCTCCGCCCTGTTTGCGCAAAGTTTGCATGATCTCCCCGTCCTTTGGGGGTTACTCTGGTTTCCTCCCCCCAGTCCAAAGACATGCTAGGCTGAGTGGCATTTCCAAATTGTGTGAATGTGTGTGATCGTGCCCTGCGATGGGCTGGCACCCCATCCAGGGTGTCCCATGCCTTGTGCACCAAACTCCCTGGGATAGGCTCCAGGCTCCCTGCAACCCTGTGTAGGATAAGTGAACGGATGGATGTTAAAGGTGCATCAAAGGGTCAAAACTGTAGCCTAGTGTATGCCATTTTTACATTTTTATAATTCTGTCATAGATTTTTAATTAATAAGCAGTTTTATGTAGCCTTGTTTTCTCAAAACATTAATTGCTGCATCTAATGGATTGAACCCTGGGTTTCATCAATCTGACCCAGTGGTCACTTTGTTCTTGTCTATATTATGCCTTTTAGATGTCATATTTTCCAAGTACATGTTCTAGGCTGGTTTGTCTTCAAATGTGGTTTATTAATGTCATTGACTGTTTGCTTCTAGGAGCCATTTTTGTGTTCTTGCACTTGACTGAATTAAATTTAGAAAAGCAATGTGCCTCCAAGCTGAAATTCCTGATTCCCATGCTGTATGTAAAAACTATGAAATTATAAAATGTCTCATGAACATGAAGTCCTCTGGTACAAAAAGGAAAAGGGTAAAAAAATGTAATCCAATAAATCAATAATAAAGCACATCGGCTACAATTTGATTAACATGGTAGCCGGGTTGTAAAATACCGTTTGCGTTAGGTCTTGTGTCATCACTGTAGTGTAATAGATTTGCCCTGGGTTACCCCACTCAATGCAAATATATCAGACTGGTGTGAAATCTATTTGCCTTTCTACTGTGCAAATTCCCACTTTTGTCCTTGGAAAATGTAGATAAGAGGTTTAGATCAGAAATTCAGAAAGCTCTGTCCTTGAATTAGACTCAGCACATTCACCATGTACTGAATAATTTATGAGAGAGAGAGAGAGAGAGAGAGGGAGAGAGAGGGAGAGGGAGATCGTGATCAGTTAGTCAGTGCAGATTTGGTGCAGGTTATTTCATGTGTTAATAAAATGTTTCGTGCATAAGTTTTCATACATAAGTTTGTATCCGTGTCAGGTGGCAGAGACGGTGACAGTTGCAGAGAATGCTTTTATTAAAAGCAACGAATGGCAAGCACAAACAAATCCAAAGCACAATATCAAAGACAGAATCCAGAATCAGGCAAAGGGTCAGGTGATGTACAAACAGGTATTCAGAGGACGAGGAAATGAGAAGACAAACGAGGGTCAAAACCAGAATGAGCAAACGTGAAATAAAGGCTTGGTGTGTCAGATGCGTGAACAGAGCTGGACAAATACTTCGCAAAGTGTGTGTTGGAAGCGTGCTTATGTAGTGCAGTGGTGATTGAGTCCAGGTGTGTGAAATCAGTAATAAGGTGAACTTGAGAGTGTGAACTGGAAGTCCATATGGTAGCCATGTTTGCAGTCAGAGGTGCACTCTGGGAAACGGAGTCCGAACACGGAATTCGGCGTTAACCTGACAATCCGCTGACAATCGCGAAAGTGTTTCATTGACACTGAGAAAGCAGAAACCTCCCCATTTTTTTCTTTGGATACCATTTTCTTTTTCTTCCTGAACAATACTGACACTAGATGTTAGCTTTTGTCACTCAAAACCGGGCAATTACACACAATGAACTGTTTAATGATCAGATGTGCTGCATCATTAGTGTCAGCAGTGAAGCAGTGAAGTTTCGGGTTTGTCGTTCCAGCACACAGCAGTGGTCTGTTAGTGTTCCAGCACCGTGCGTGGTTTATGATAATAGAAAGATATGCAGATCAACTAGGGAAAGATAATGCATGCTAATTCAGCCGGGTACAACAATAAACACACACGCCGAATCACACTTCAAGGTGGAATTAACATAATACAACAGGAGGGAAGTGTTAATCTACATTAATCATCTCCCTTATGATGACTTCATTAGTGTAGGGCTGGAATATCAGACGCCAACACTTACTGCAGCACCTCACCAACATGACCTCTGTCACCGCAACAGCAGAACACTGATCATCCAGTAAAAGGGATTAGTCAAAATATGAGTAGGACAAAAAGTAAACTAGGCCGCTGTTGCTTCTGAATTTCTGCTGTTTTGCCATTGTTGTTAAGTTTTCAAATGCCCAATCAATGTAATGTGGTCAAGCAAAGACTAAGCTTTGCCTAGTCCTAATCATTTTGGACTATTGAACCGGATGTCTTGGGTTGCAGGTGTTACGTGAACGCCTTAGCTTTAGCTGCTCCTGAGTGTTTTGAATCTGCCTTGGGGTGCTTTCACACGCCGCTTTTTTTTTTCAGGAAAAGTGCTAGTCAGTGCTGATCTAACTTGTTATATAGATTAGATATCTTATTACAAGTAATAAGGATGAAATAAAGATTGGTCTAACTCTGGGACTGAGGAGGTTCTTTGCCTTCTCTATCTTCGGAGACAGGAAAATAAAAATAGTACCTGCTCGTGTGCCTTGACTGTATGCAGCCACAGTGGGATGTCACATCGCATACTGGTGAATGCACCAAAAATAGCTAAGTCGATATTTTTAGTTATATTGCAATGTTGGCGATCAGGCATTACAGATGTTACAGGGAACGAAAAAGAAAACTGAAAATGATTGGAATTTGTCATTGAACATATTCGAAAATGCGAAGAAAATCACTTTAAATTGTTCGAGAGCGAAATCATTTTTTTACACAAAAAAAAATCTCCAGCGTGATTTTGAGAAATTCCTAAACTCATGTCCTGTCTGCAAATGCTAAAAGTAAATACATGTTTCTGTTTAAATGCAGTGTTTAGATTTATTTAGACCCTAGGCTTCCGATATTTTAACCAATATGTTATTTCATTCTAACCTGTTTCCAACTAAAGAGGGCTTCGTGGAAGACTGGAGCAGGAACGTAAAAATATCGTCGCTGTTCAGAAAGAACTAAAATATAAAATATATTGATTTTATTCCCTGTTGGCAAAGAAATATTTTCAATTCAGCATGTTGTGTGTCTCCTCATATTCACTAACAAGACTACATTTTTACTGTCACTCTGTACTCGGTGTTGAGTTTTGCTTCTCAATTCGCTACTTGATTGGCGATATTAAAAGCCTGATGTCATTCTGCGATTTTCTGAGCTACAGCAGATACAAAAAATTGCAGTAGTGCTTTTTTAAAGTGTGAATGCAGCATTAGATAGCATCACCTGGACATACTTGTTCTTGAACTGAACCAGGTCTGAGGAAAAGAGGGGGTGTGTTTCAAGCACAAGTCTACTATTTTCATCTATCAGATCGAAGAACTGCAGAAGCGTGCTGAGGCTGAATTTACTACTGTCGAGTCCGGTTTTTCTCCAGCCATCACATTCATTTCACTCGATTCCACAGTGAGCCAAGTGAATTCAGACCTTTTTTACACAGGTCAAATGATGGCTAGGTCGAGAAAAACATAGTGTACCTAGACAGTCTGATTCACTAGCTTTCTGCTGTAGTAATGCTCCAGGTCTCATCAGACTTATTAGACTGTGTGAGGCTATTTGAGGAATTAGGCTGCTGAAGCAACAAGGCATGGGACTGACTGTCTGCTACCATCACACAGACAGCAGTGAAATGTCAACACACATGATCAGCCGTTCTCTCACCACTCGCTCGCAGACAGATGCTCACGCTTTGTCATGCACACACACGCACACACGTGCATCTCTAACTCTGGCTACTCACAGAAAACAGATTGCAGTGCAATTTAGCCAGGCTGTAGCACTGTTCAGTGTTTTAATTAGTTGCAATAGCTAAAGTGAAGGAAAGGAAAACAAATGTGCTCTCTTTCTCTCTCTCTCTCCCTTTTCTTCTTCTTGTTCTTCTCTCACGGGCCTGTTCATTTCGAAGGCCGGCTTCTGTATAAATAGCAAAATAACAGATCTTTACAATAATGCAGTAAATAACACATGTGCACATTCTAATTGTTTCCTTCATCTATTTTACAGCTAACACTCTTCTGCCTTCAGTATACTCCTCTAACACTTTGGTCATGCATCACATTCGCACTTTCATTAAAGCTAATACATGACTCATTTCTCTGTATCTTTTGCACAATGAATGACTCAACTGAGGTGCTGCATCTTTTATTTACACTAGTCAAGTCAAGTGGGTTTTTATTGCCATTTCTCTATATAACATATACATTTGAGGAAAATGTCTTTTTTTTTTTCAGGAATATGGTGCAACAATGTTAGTGGAAGGAGGTATCTGTTGCCCCACTGTAGAAAGGGAGGGAGGTGGTGTTAAGGGTCCAGGTGAGATTCGGTGTGAAAAGAAACTTTTGACTTTCTCCAGAGTTGTGCTGCTGATGTGCAGTGGAGCCATCTCTTTCTTTTTACTGACATCGAAAGATAGATTGTTATCCCTGCGCCAGGTAGTAGTAACACTCATTAGAGAGCCGAGGCTATACATATCATAGAAAATATCACTAGACATTTGATGTCACTCTATACTTTATGAAAAATGCTGCTTATGCTAGTGTAAACCCTTTCAGAGAAATGAATTCGTTAATGCATACTGATAGTACAACAGTTTTGATGGAGTTTAAAAAAACCTCACTGAAAATCAGAGTTAGTGCTTAACATGGACATGTTGTTGCATCATAAATTGTAAGAGCCTATCAGGCTCCAGAAGGCAAATACAAGCCTTGCTTTCCAGGAAGGAATGAGGAAGAGTGTGTAGAGTTGTGTCCTTTGCTGACTTGCATAATCATAGAATCTGGATTTCTTTGATGAAGGTTGTAGTGACTTCTCTTTTGTTCTCTGTTGGCTGGTGTTATTTTTGTGAAACCACCTTATCAAGAAATGATTGAATTATTATTTAATAAAGCATAACACATATTGCCATTAAAGCATGTTTTGCGTGGCTTTAGGACAATGGTAAGAGATATTGACAGGAAAAATTGAAAGTTGGCAACCAACAAAGTTGCTTAATAATAATAATAATAATAATAATAATAATAATAATAATAATAATAATAATAATAACAATAATGCATTTTATTTAATGGCGCCTTTCAAAACACCCAAGGTCACCTCACAAGCAGGCAAAAATAAAAATACAAATACAAATCACGACACAAGACAAAGGCACACAAAAAACACATATACAAATAAAATACAGTAAAGACTCAGTAAAACATATTATAAAAAAGCCTGAATAAAAAGATATGTCTTAAGACGCTTTTTAAAAGTCCGCAGGCAGTCGCTGTTGCGAATATCAAGGGAAAGGGAGTTCCATAGGCGAGGGGCAGCGTGGCTAAAAGATCTGGCACCCATAGTAGTGAGTCGAATCCGAGGTACCACAAGAGAAACTGGAGATGAGGATCTGAGAGCACATGGAGGGGCGTGAACATGAAGAAGCTGAGTAAGGTATTGGGGTGCAAGATTATGAAGTGCCTTGTAAGTAAGTAACAGGATCTTGTATTCAACTCGATACCTCACTGGAAGCCAATGCAACTGCTGAAGAACTGGAGAAATGTGCTCAGTAGAAGGTGTTCTAGAAAGAACACGTGCTGCAGTATTCTGAACCAACCGAAGCTTATATAGCAATTTCGATGGAATACCAGTGAGAAGGTCATTACAATAGTCTATACGTGATATGACTAGTGCATGAACAAGAACTGCTGTTTTATTGATTGAGAGAAAAGAACGGAGACGGTTAATATTACGCAGGTGGAAATATGCAGCCCGCGTGATATTACTAATTTGAGTTTCAAAAGATAGTGGACTATCCAAGATAACACCCAAACTTTTAACCTGTGAAGAAGGACAGATTGCATTATCGTCAATATACAAGGAGAAACAATTAGATTTAGACAAAACAGATCTAGTGCCAACATGTAGGGCCTCAGTTTTGTTGCCATTTGGATTCAGGAAGTTAGCTGAAAGCCGATCAAGCTTAAGAGAGAAATAATAAGTTAATTCGTAACATAAAGGTCTTTTGCATGACTCATGGTATTCTCAATTTTACAAACAGTCCTTCTTTTATGAACTGACGACGTCCATTAAAATATAGAGCTCCTTGTCTTGAGCATAGTTTTTGGTGCAAGATGATGTACATACAGCAAAGCAAGCCCCATTCAAGCCTCATCTGAATATTGAACCAACACTGACGTCACCCTCGATTGACATTTTATACTTGGTGGAGACCGTTAGTCATCCTAATAGCAGCACAGCTTTAGGAGCGCTACATCAGGCAACATGTCAAACACACTGCAGTGAGTCACAGCTCTACCTGGGTTGTGTGTGTAGCTTCTGTGACATTGACACCATTAGGCCTCGCTCGCTCCCACTCTTTCTGAGTCACTGAGTCAAATATACCTGTTTTCTTTATTTCTTTCTCTGACTCACCTCTCCATCTCCCTCTGTCTCATTGTTACCCTGTATAGTTAATCGTTCCTTCCACTCTGCCATCCCTTCTTTTTTATGATGTCTGATTCACCATTCGCTTCATTTCACACCTCCACTCTGTCTCTTCGTTTCTCTCCACTCGTTTTAGAGTTCTCTTGACTTTTTCCTCCCCCTCATTCTTCACCTCTCGCATTATCTCACCATATTTCTGCCTACTAGTTTCTGGTCTTGCTGTTAGTGACAGAGGGGAAGTAAACTGTGAGTAAACATTTACTCATCACGAGGCTGAGATTTTCCCCATAAAGTTTTTGGGGTGGGGGGTACATGATGTCAGCTAATCTCATATTGTGTGTGAAAGGAATTTAAAGAACCTTTAGCAAGCGTGTGTGATGCCTGCATGCATTAGAGCTGGTCAAGGTAATTTAACCAAGCGCAATTAAGGTGCAATCATGCATGCAGGACAATTACCCTTCTGCCCCCGGCGCAACCCCCACCAACAACACCAACACATTCATCCATCAGTCTCTGGCATGTCCTTTATGCTGACTGTGTTCATCAATGTCATTTTTTCCCCAAATGTATGAATAATCGAGTCTACAGTTTGGTGTAAATTACGAATTTAATGGTGGAAGAAAACGTAAGCGTTCAAACATTTAGAAAATGAGAAAAAGCACAATTTAGCCCAGAATAATTTAGTGTTATTATAAGTGCACTTGAAGGAGGTGCAGTCAGTGGTGCACATCAGTGCCTCTTTTTCCCCTTCCCCTTTATCTGGCTTTAATGAAAGCTGTAACGAAGGAGGCGTGTGACAGATGAAAGTTTAATTGCTGTGTTCTTGAATGTCCTTGAAATTGTGCCCACATATGACAGACATACTGAGTGTACTTTTCAATATTCAAGATACCCACACACTCAGACAATGGAGGCGCGGTGGATGGTGTGGGTTTTTTGTAGGAGATCTGACCTTGTTCGAGGCCTTTGGTGTTTTATCACCTGCTGAGAGCATTTGAAATGGAAATGTGTCAGTGTCGCCAGAGCTGTGTGGGGGGAGAGGAGAAACAAAGAAGCAATATGACTTCAGACAGACAGATAGGACTGCTTTTAATGTGATTCAGTGCAGAAATGCCCATGCTGAGTGCTGAACTGGAGAGATACATTTTATATGAATGTGTGCGTGAAAGGAAGAAACAATGTAAGATGCTGCTTCTTGTTGCTGTCTGTTCTCTCCCAGGTTCTGTGTGTGTGTGTGTGTGTGTGTGTGTGTGCGTGCGTGTGTGTGTGTGTGTGTGTGTGTGTGTGTGTGTGTGTGTGCGTGCGT
>CM040979.1:7146541-7189041 GCA_022985145.1 Pangasius djambal
AGTTTGGGTTCACTAGCTCTCTGCCTCCAGCATGCTCTTCTGACATAAAAGCTGAGGGAGGAAGAGAGAGAGAGAGAGAGAGAGAGAGAGAGAGAGAGAGAGAGAGAGAGAGAGAGAGAGAGAGAGAGAGAGAGAGAGAGTCTTATTATCCGGCCCTGTGGGCTTTATGAAAGGTAATTTACTTTTACCTAGAAACTGTGTTTGTTTTCAGGGAAAAGCTCACCTCCTGGCTGCACTACAGAAGACAGTGCTGTAACTGACAGTTTGCTCTTGCTTCTGTTTCTAGGCATCTCCACAGGCTGGTGATATAGTTTGTAACACACACTGGAGTGTCAGTGGAGCTGTGCAGCAGTGCCTTCCTTTTATTTGTATATTTTGAGCTAGAATACTGTATATGCAGGCACAGTATATTATTATTTTTCAAACAATTTTGTAGAACATTTTAATCTTGTTATATTCTTAGATTTGTTCGTGTGGATGTCCTGCTTCAATTCAGACAACATCTTTAACCATTTCTGTCTTGACACCTGTGTTGATATGTTTGATATGTATGTTGAATGAACAAACAAGTCTTAAAACCATGTCTTAGAATAAAATATCCTGGTATGTCGCAAAATTCATGATGCCATCAATCTTCAAAAGAACCCCTGCTATAAAACAGCCTTAAATGATCAGTGATCAACCACCATATTCTATCTGCTTTATTTCAGTTAGAAATATATCCGTTTGTCTACAGCCGTTCTTCTACTTCTTTGTAAAAGGTCATTGTGACGTGATAGATGCTAATTGGGTGCCATGAGGATCATCAGTAAATGACACACATCGCACTGCATCATTCAGACCTTAAACATGTTCAGACTGTGCTGTTGTGAAGGCCAGAGCCATTAGATTCAACCTGAGCTTCTTCACAAGGCTGCTTATATGTGTTCTTATAAATGGCTCTAAATATGGATTATTCCATCTATCACTAAATGTTTTGCCTTAACCCTATGATGTCATCAGTCTGGGACGGCCAGGAGTGGACTGCTATTGTCAGCATGAGAGTGGAGCGGCTGTACTGCAACTGCAGTTCCTTATCAACGAGGTAAAACACACACACACACACACACACACACACACACACACACACACACACAGACCTAATATACAAAGCACACAGCGATTGCTTGGACATTCATATGCACAATCTTGATTGTGTGTGTGTGTGTGCGTGTGTGTGCGTGCACATCACATGCTGATTCTAAATGCAGACTCATTATTGCTGGCAAACAGGATCAGGTCAAGAGCCACAGGCCTGCTCAGTCTAGGAGAGATAATGTACTCACTCGTTTTTTACTCTTACGAGTGTCATGAGCAGGACTCCTGAGTGCCACAACTGTCATTTGGAATGAGCAGTTTGACTCCAGCGGTGCCACATCTGTCTGCGACTAAATTCTCCACTTAGCTAATTGTTGGTGTCTGTTAGCTAATGTAGAGAAGTTTAGACCAGTTAGCACCTAACAGCAAACACATGATGTTACTAGAACCAGGCAGAACCGTTCAGAGATTTCATGCTGCTGGCTTCTTAGAGATAGTATGTGTTAGCTTTCACCCTCCTAAGGGAACAAGCTAGGAGGTGAGTATTAGGCATCTTGTGTTTTTTCACTCAAAACCTACAGTAGGACATTAGCGCTGTACTGATTGGATTAGTTCTACATAAGGAGGTGGGGTGATGTAATTATTACCAGAGTGTCTCTGCAGTTTCAGTCTTGAATGAATCCGTAATATATCAATATATCTCGAGACTAGTATTCAGGGCTTTTCTACTGTCTCCTGCCAAAATCAATCCAAAATCAAGTGTCGACTTTAAGAGACTTTAACACGATCACAAGCTCTACAACAAGCGTTTATTATAAAGTTTGTATTAATATAAGACACATATATGACCATGTCTATATTGCGAAGAGACTCCCATCTCTGTGATTTATAGGCTATGGAGATGATCCTGTGCAAATCGTACATAATCATTACAGACCTTGTTATCTTTATTATCAGAATACATTTATTAGGGCTATTCGGGCTTTATGTCATTCACACATGCAGCCTTCAAACAGTGTTTTATTGGGCACCCATTCTGTACATATCACACTTGCCTTTAAATTCTCTCATAAATGACACATCCTGGACTGTACCATTTGTCTGATGAGGAACTACATCCTTGGCATGAATGCCAACAGCCCCCTCATTTCTGAATTTCCAGACAATTCTTTTTTTTTCACTCTTTTCATTCACTGACTCCTGTTGTCGCTTCACTGTGCTAATGTTTTAAGTAGCCATCAAGATGTCGTCCTATTTTCCACTAGTGTAATGGCTTGTGCTTACCTTTCAGATGAAAGATTATGACCAATGTGTGAGAAAACTGGGTACAAAAACAACCAACCAAACAGAAAAATCAAGAGCTTATGATATAATATAGTTTCTCATACACAGACACACAAACACACGTAATGACAGTGGTGTTATCAAGGTGACGGGGGCATAACAGCTGAAAATGAGAGGACAAGAAGAGGCAGTGAGCAGAGCGCATTTGTTTGGCCTCATCTTAGCCACACAGGCAGTCAATCAGCACTGTTTTGTTGCAGTGCTGTCAAATGGAACAGATCAGAGGCTTTCTGTCTCTCTCTCACTGTCTTTCTCCCCCTTTTATTTCACTTCTCATGCCTCGCTGCTTTACAGCACACACTGAAACCAATGAGTATGCTTGAATGCACACAGAGATGATTGACACACATTCCCTAAGATGCATTGACTGGCTGAGAATCGTTCACACACATTGACCATTTCCCAAGAAGATTTGAGATTGATTTCCAGTGCAGTGTGCTGTGTATGCATGTGTGTGTGTGTGTGTGTGTATGTGAGTGTGTGTGAGTCATGGTTTCATAAGGAAGCATTACAGTGACACAAGAGAGGAAGCATGCGAATCATAATTGTGTTATGGGATGTCATTAGCACACAGACACACACTGCTGGCTTGTATTTTGGATGAGGGGATGACAACAGGTTGGTTATGAAGCTGCATGGTGGCAGACAGTCCTCAGAGCTCATCCACACCCCTCTCGTATATATACAACTAGTGGTGTGAATGCTGCGACGTACAGACATGCGGTCACCAATATCTACAAGGCCATTGAACGTGATTTTTCCTCATCTGGGATCAAAAGTCCTCGTCTACCTCTCTCGCTATTTCTCTCTATTTTCCTTCTTCCTCCTTTTTACTCATCTCACACAGTGCTATTGTCTCTGAGGTTCAGTGACGGTAAACATGTTTATGTAAACACCATCACCATGGAAACGCAGGTGTTGGTCACCTGCCTCATAAAGCTCCATAGATGAAAGCGAGAGACAGGAAGCATTGGATAAAGCGTGGCAGATCATTTTACATGGTGAATATGGAAAATGGACAGAGTAAATGAAATGCAGCTAAAACCAGTTACCATTGGGCTTTTTTTTTTTCTCTTTTAGAGCCTGTGCATGATTAGCACTTCAATCTCCTGATTTGTTAAGCTGTTTGTACCCATCGTAATGCACAGCCAGACCTCTTTCTGTGGGGAAAATGTACAACACTGGTATATGAGCCTAAACGCAAAATTTAAACACCATATAATGTACAAGGTAACATGCAAATGTTCTGTTACCTCTATCAGGCTTTCCTCAGCTGGAATATGTCTTTTGAATATATTTCAACAACAAGTAAAGTTATAGCTTTTTGAAATCCGGCTTATGCCTGCACGTTTCCATTCAGCAACTTGATCAGAGCATGACATTCACTGTGTGAGATAAGTACACTTAGCTAGCAAGGTTTCATATGTCATATAAAGCGAAATTGAATTCTTACTATGATAGGCTAGTTTGAATACTATGGGATGCCCGTTACAATGTCATTGTCCAATGGCGATTGTAATGTGGTGCAGGAGTATGCTTAGCTAGCTAACACACAGCTGTACTGTTCCCTGATCCAGCTGAACACATTATTCAAGGGGCATAACATTGGATTTCTTTAGTTGGTTATTAGCTACCATTAGCTAATATTACTGAGTTTATAACGCTAGCATTCTTCATAAGATGTAGCCTAATGTTATGGGTTTTTTTTCTGTGACTTTTTTATAGGAATTTTTGTATTGTGCTAAATGACCAACAAATGTTGTTTAAGTATGTGCCTTATATGTCTAATCAGGATCTTACTCTATACACAGATAGAGGTAGCTGCACGGTTATTTTCTATGAAAGTGGATTAGTATTTTTTCTACCATGCAGTAGACTGCCACTCCAGTAGAGTCATCGGGTCTAACCTGGTCACACCGTTATAAATTGTCTGGCTATGCCTCCATTTGCGATCATTTTTGTAGCAAATTTTTAAAAATATTACAGGAGCCGCAAACTATAATACAGTTTAATTGCATTAATAAGCTTAATCTGTACACAGCAGTCTTTTTTGGTTAAAAGCAACTGCGAATCAAGTCGTATTAATGCCCTCTGTATCCTTTTCTTGTTCTGACATGAAAGTATTCATTCTAAAAGAACTCGCATTTTCTCTTTAATTATGATTTTTCACGACTCTCCGGTTGACCAGGGAGTTATTTCACAGCTGGTGCAATTCACGCTTTATGTAGAACATATTGCATGATAACCTAAAGCTTTAGTAAATTAAATGTGAGTGACAAATACATTTGTGGCAGCATCAAGTCTTGTTTTGCACTGCGCCTCGTCACAGACATTCTGAATAATATGTAATTTTGAACACAATTTAGATGAAATGTTGATATTTTTATATTGATCCAATCCAGTTGTTTCACAATTGTCTCCTAATTTAGTCATGACCAATTCATACCCTATTAGTGGGACAGCTACCAATTCAGGAGTGTGAGGGCTAACTTTTAAAGACAACGTTTTGAATGTCATAGGGCAGCTGAATGTCCTGTTTACATGAATAGTATACTCCTGCGATTGGCAGCATCACCCTAATTGACAGAAGGAGAGGAAAACATGGCCTTTCTTGGACTCTCGGTCACAGATGATTGTGACAGAGTCACGATTCAAACTAAAGCATCTCAGTGACAGGACAAAACCTAGACAGCTGGGCCCAGTGCTTTTTTTGACTGAAATTATTTATTTATTTATTTATTTATTTAATAAGCAACGATTTCAGCTCCTCCTACTGCCTCCATTCTTCTTTTGGCAAACATGTCATGAAATATGTATGAAATGCATGTGAAACAGCAGTCATACAGATCCCATGTAAGAGTGTAATCATTCTCAATACATCCCATATAATTCTTTGAATTGCAGTTCATCATAACAGGGCACTATGCATGTGATTCTCCACATATAAATGACACAAAATATATCATTTCCAGCTGCCACTCCTAGCCATTTTCCACCCTTCTCTTTCATACAAAGGAAGTGAAAGAAAGGAGCAGGTGTATGCTCACTGATTTGAATGAAAAGCAATTGGCAACTTGTCTAATGCAATAATCTACGTTCAGTTACCGGTTTAGATATATACATATACATAGGGGTGAAATTTCAGGTTGTGCAACGAACATGTGTTTTCTGTCTAGATGCTATCTTTAGAAACGGAGAATTTTTAGCCACAGCATGTTGAATCCATACCAAATGCTGTACTGATTACAGAAGGATGTAAACGATGACAGATTTGGATGCTTTGCTCTCTTCCTTGCTAGTTGTAAATGGCACTGAGAAGTAGCTTCAGCTCTCACTTCTAAACTCCTGACGTAACGTCTCGGCTCAAGACTGCTGTTCAGAGGTCAGCCCGCTGTGACACCCAGCTGTCGATCTCTGACTGTGAACCTTATTTCAGCCACATGCTTCCGCTTAATTGACCATTAACAAGATTCATGTAGCTTAAAGACAGGAGATTAAGTCCCGAGGTGAAGCATGATCATCCAACTTCAATATACAAGAATAGATCACCTGAATGTTTTATGGGACTAACAGTGAGTAGAGGCTGGAGCTCATTGTTTTGTTAATGGCATGGTGCTAATTGCCATTTATTAGCTTATAATGATGAATATATTTATTAAAGTATTCCCTTTAGATTACACATGTAACTGACTGGCATGAAATATGGCTAGGAAGTGTGTTCAAAACATTTTAATTCATAGGTAACTATCTGTAGAAGAATTCCTGTCACTGTGATAATGTTGTTTCTTGTGTGTTTGTGTGTGTGTGTGTGTGTAGGGAGCGTTGGTCACAGCCTGTGCAGATGACACGCTGCACCTCTGGAACCTTCGGCAGAGACGTCCAGCAATACTGCACTCGCTCAAATTCAACAGAGAGCGGTGAGCTTCTACACACACCTACACACACACACACACACACATACACACACACACACACATAGTTAATGGTAAAATGTCTTATACATATATTCTAATAAATACAGCTACACAAACTTCTGGACACACACACACCCACCCACATGCACCCACCCACCCACACACACACACACACACGCCCATATGCTTTTAAATCTCAAGGCTATATGTGTGTGCTGTATCCTGCTACGGCTCAAAGCCAGAAACTCACTTCAATTTTCAGCTTGATGAGAAGTTGCTCAAGGTTGCAGACTTTCAGTTGATATAAATATAAAATAAAATAAAGATAGTGTAGCTCAGGGTTTCAGAATTAATACAAACCAAAGTATCTGAGCCTGTTCTGTAAGAAAAAAAAAACATGACAGGGTATGCTGCTTTAGGAAAATAATTCATTACCACCCTGAAGTTTATTATTTTTCTTATAAAAGCACATCTTGAATGGCTTTATTCCATTTACATCACAGCAATTTGACAATGATTGCAATTTTTGCTACACATCATACTTGCTATCCAATTATGGTTACATTTAATGTTGACTTGAAATTATATGGAGTGTCCACCGTACAAGTCCCTGTGAATGAGCTGTTCATACAATTCAACCACATTATGGGATAAGTTTATTAAAATTCCTCTTATTAATATGAAGTGCTGAGATTTCATCTTTAATTAATTCCTCAGAGGCAATATACAGTATTTAGTGGAATGCACAGATTCCCAGTCAAAGCACCAAATTAAGTTTACGAGTGAAAACGGAGAAAGAGTAACTGATTAAATAACCACCATCATGGAATTTTACTTCGACTCACGTAATATAATAAGAACCAAACTTCCTTCACATCACTGTAGAGTGAGTCAGACACAGTTCTGATAAAAGCCATGATTCTTTGCTGTTATGAAATCAAAGCTTTAATGCTGCTTGTGTTGTGGATGCTGGCTGTTTTGTGGCTGAACAGCACTATGGGTAATCCAGTCAGAGCTATGACGGAAACTTTGAGTCATCTCAGACAAACAGATTGGCCTTGATGGCAAAGGAAGGACGTCAGGAAAGTCATGACTGGGCTTTAAGCCCATCACTTCGCTTTATATAAGAGATGATGACCTCGACTTAGCCTGGCTTTAGACTGGTGAAGAAAACCTCCCTGTAGATTGTTGAAGAAAGACCAGAGATTATAGATGGGTGAAATTCGAATTACCCACTGATGTGTCTATTCAGGAGAGAGGTTAGGACACTAGGTCTCGTCCCCAGGGCATTTGGGCCAACTACAAAATTTCAACTGTAATAATCCTTTCAGACGTGATATTCCTGAAGGCTGGTCTTTCGGATGTTTTTTTCTCCTACTCTAACATGCAGCAAGGGGAAATGAGTAACCAGACACTATTGTTTTTTGTTTTTAATTTACAGTGCATACTTACAGTGCATATATCCACTCCAAATTTACAAATATGATTTATAGACTTTTGACTTTGTACTTTTAAATATGAACAAAAAAAATATGTATTCATAAGCATAACCAATGAAGTGTTTAAAAAATGTAATTGCTAGGGAAAAGCCATTCGGACGCTATATTAAAGGTAAAGATTATATTTTAAAAAATCAGGTTCTAGATATAAATGCTGCAAAAATGTTCTAGTACAAATTGCACCTGGTGTCATTATAAAAGACATTGCCATTGGCTGGGAAGATTTCACACAACAAGTAGCAATCATGGTTAAGGAGCTTCCTAAAGTTCTCAGAGACAAGATTATTAATTAAATAACACTTGAGTGGAAAAATCTCCAGAGCCATAACAAAGACATTAAACTTCCCTCTCAGTACAATTGATTCGATAATATGCAAGTGAGAAAGTTCAGGGAACCACAACTAATCGTTCCTGGACAGGTGTACCATGCAATGTTTCACAACACTCTTTCAAACTAATGATAAGGGAGGTGAGAGAAAGGTCAGCAGTCGCTAGAAAAGAGTTGCAGGACAACCTGAAAGCAGCAGAAACAACCTTTACACAGAGAACAATAAGCAAGGAACTGCACTGCACTCATCTTCGTTCCTATAACCCATGCAAAAATCTTAGAAAAGAAGCAAAGAGATGCACATATGGAGGTGGGAGCATCATGATATGGTGCTGATTCTCTGCAAACATGTCAGTGTAGTCAGTACCTGTCACCACACATCATTACACGTCACTGAAAGAAACATGAATGGAGCAATGTATTGGGACATGTTAGAGGAGAATTTATTAAGAACCTGAATGTGGGGAGAAGGTGGACATCTAAACAAGATAACCCCAAACATACAGCCAAAGTGATTCAGGACTGGAAGAAATTTGAAATTATGCTGCAAAAGCTAATTACTTCTTATTGTAGATGTCTCAAAGCTATAATTGTCAACAACGGCTTTGCAACAAAGTATTAATGTGGTAATTTGTGGTATCTGAATACTTTTTTCCCTGATCAATTTTGTTTTAGAAACATATCTTTGTTTATCCTTATGAATACATACATTTCTGAACATATTTATAAATACAAGGTCAAAAGATATTATGTGTATAAATTTGAAATTGATATATGCACTGGATTATATAGTCAATAACAAAAGTATCTGAATACGTTTCCCCCGCACTGTACCTACTGTCCGATTAACTGATCCTAGCAACCTTCTTTTCAATATTTCTATATTTATATTTGTTTCTGAATAAGAAAATTCTCATATATATATATAGTCAGGTCCGGAAGTATTTGGACAGTGACAGAGTTTTTGTGATTTTGCCTTTATACACCACCACAATGTATTTGAAAAAAAAAATCAATCAAGATGTGATCGAAGTGTAGACTTTCAGCTTTATTTTAAGAGGTTCCACAAAAATATGGCATTTACCATTTAGGAATTACAGCCATTTTAAGCAAAGTACCTCCATTTTCAGGGGCTCAAAGGTATTTGAACAAAGTGACATAATTGTAAATATAACCATAATTTTAATACTTGGATGAAAATCCTTTGCACTCTGAAGTCTGGAGCCCATGTTCTCAAAACTCAAATTCTGAGTTTCCTCCCTGGAGATGCTTTGCCAGGCTTCACTGCAGCCACCTTCAGTTGCTGCTTGTTTGTGGGTCTTTCTGCCTTCAGTCTTGTCTTCAGTAAGTGAAAAGCAGCTCTATTGGGTTGAGATCAGGCGACTGACTTGGCCATTGAAGAATGTTCCATTTCCTTGCCTTCAGAAAGTCCTGAGTTGCTTTCGCAGTATGTTTAGGGTCGTTATCCACCTGCACTGTGAAGCGGCGTCCTATCAGTTTTGTAGCATTTGGCTGAATGTGAGCAGAGAGTAGAGCCCTAAACACCTCAGAATTCATCCTGCTACTTCTGTCAGCAGTCACATCATCAATAAACACCAGTGAGCTCGTTCCATTGGCAGCCATACATGCCCATGCCATAACACTGCCTCCTCCATGTTTGACACATGATGTGGTATACTTTGGATCATGAGCTGTTCCTTTCTTTTGCCATACTTTTCTCTTCTCATCATTCTGGTACAAGTTAATCTTGGTTTCATCAGTCCAAAGAATCTTATTCCAGAACATGGGAAGCTTTTTTATTAGATGTTTTCTGGCAAAGTCTAATCTGGCTTTCCTGTTCTTGAATGTTACCAGCGGTTTGCACCTTGTTGTAAACCCTCTGTATCTACATTCATGAAGGCGTCTCTTGATTGTAGATTTTGACAATCATACCCCTACCTTCTCCAGAGTAGTCTTGACTTCTGTTGATGTTGTGAAGGGGTTTTTCTTCACCAAGGAAAGGATTCTGCGATTATCCACTTTAGTTGTCTTCCGTGGTCTTCCAGGCCTTTCGATGTTGTTGAGCTCACCAGTGCTTTCTTTCTTTTTAAGAACTGTTGATTTGGCCACACCTAAGGTTTTTGCTACCTTTCTTGTAAATTTATGTTGTTTTTTCAGCCTAATGATGGCCTCCTTCACTTGCATTGAGATCTCCTTGGACTTCATATGGTAGCTCCAGTCGAACTGCTGCCATCATTGTCTATATATATATATATATAATCAGTAAGCCCTTTGATTTTGATTATGCTCCATCTTTAAATGAAATTAAATGTTTTGTGTGTGTGTGTGTGTGGTGTGTGTGTGAGGGAGACAGAGAGAGAGAGAGAGAGAGAGAGAGAGAGAGAGAAAAGGACAAGAATGATGCTTTTATTGGTGAAATGGAATTATTATGGCAGCAAACCAAAAACTGGATGAGGTTGTTGCAATATCAGAAAGTAGAGAGAGAGAGAGAGAGAGAGGAAAAATTGTGACTATGACAGATCACTGACAAGCATTTACATAGTCTGGGCAGTGTGTCCCAGGAAAAATTACTGCAGTGTGTATGTGTGTGTGTGCTTATCTCAGGATGGCATGTCTCCTATTAAGATGTGAAATTATTGCATCAAATCCCACATCGCTAACCTCTGTGCCTTAATCGTTTCCTTTTTCCATCAAACTTTTTTTTTTTACCATCTGTCTTATGTGTGTGTGTTCATTTGTGTGTGTGTTTATGATTCGTTCAGTTCTTATATTGCCTTACAAACTCCTCCATATCTCTCTCTGAGTACTCATTCTGAGTACAATGCTGATGATATTAGTGTGTAGTATGATGTCATGGGACAGTGTGCATTACTGGCTGAGTTTGTTGCTAATGTTTACTCAATAAACTCCTCCCACTGAGCCTCTCCTAGTTCTCTCTGTCATTGCAGTGCACACATGCTGCAGTGGAGCTACAAGGCCGAGGTCGTCACTGTGTGCGCCGCTAAGTCCCTGTGGAGCTAATGAGCTCCTTCCTGCCCCCAGTAATTGATGATAACGATCATCACCTCATCATCCTGGCTGGAACAAACAAATAAAGCCCCTGATTCTCAGTGTCACAGCCGGTGACAGCTGCCACAAACATGCGCATAACAAACACAGACACTCTCATCTGCATCTGAAAAAAAGGGGAAAAAAATATTGCTTTGTTTCCAGCTAAGTTGCAGTCAGAGCTGTGAGTGAGTGTGTGCAGTTTTAAGGCTCTATGAGACTGTTTACGCTGTGCTTGGCCATTTTATTAAAACGACGAAGATTCTCCAGTTCCTCTTCTTATAAGCTTGATCCAGTATTAACCGCTTGGACTGTAATCTTTTAAATGCATTCAGTACACGTTACTATTTAGGTTAATACACAGTCAATTCAGGTCACACACATAATTAAAATAAGCTCTTAGCTTAAATGACCAGGGCAGTGCCGATTCCTTGAGGAGATGAAAATATTACTGTGTTACTGTGTTATTATAAAATAAGCTGTATCCATGGTGACTTGCTTACTACAGAGTTATGAGACTAGGAAATTAAATATTGTCCATGAAACAGTTGACTCTATCAGAAATTTTTCATAATTTCAAATTTGCTTAGGAAAGATTCTAACATTTTTTTTAACAAGATTATTTATCATGTAACACTAACCTGTATCAAAGTAATTGCAGAGAGAATTTAGTATATGCACTCTGAATTAATTTCAACTCGACATTGATTGTATGGGCTATAAATGTTAATGGGCCTTGGATTAAACTCTGAGGGATAGTTTTGAGAATTCATATTCAGTAAGTTCTTGACTTTCCTCACTAATGCTCAGGCTACTTGACTCTATTAAATATGTACAAGCTCAGTATGTTTGCATGAAATACACATGCTATTTAGCAACAGCTAGTTAAACATTGGCATAGCCTGTGCTTTATTAGTATTCCTATCCAGACAAGGCAAAGTTGTCTGTGCGGTGTCTCGCATGCCATATATCTAATCACCCAGGCTGTCCAAGACTCCCAGAGGTCTCTATGAGAAAAGCCGAGTGAGCTGAGAGAAATAGAGGAAGACATGATGAGCTCAGACAGGAGTAAATTGCACAGTGTTGGTCTTTATTTTCTACTTAACCTGCTTATAAGGATGATGGATGATGCCACTGTATGGATTGCAGAGATAGTCCGGCCCAATTGGCGCACAAATTAATATGCCTTGCACTGACTCACTGTGTGCCGCGTGATTGGCTTATTGATAGTTTATCATAATTGTTTGGTCACTGCTCTATGTGAATGTAATCTACTTTGTGTGCTCCTAATAGTGCAAAGTACACGCTTACAGGTAGTAGTTCCTAAATATATTGAACAATTCATAGATAATGGCGCTGATGTCAAACATACATATTGCTGTGTCTGGAATGATGTATCTTACTTTCCCCATTAAGCTCATATGAACTGCATTCACAGAGTGGATAAGTGATGAAAACAATTCACAGTAGGTTTTGTAGGAAAAACACTGACCGATATGTGACTTTATATTAAAAGGCAAAAACAAAGTTTTGATTTACATTATCTCACGCATAATTACAATGCCATTTATCACCACTTCTCTAGTTTTGTAAACCTTGAGTATAAACTGGAGAAAGAGCAGAGTGCTGCATCATTGCCAGCAAGGCAGACATGTCCCTTGCAGAAGTCCCGACTGTACTGTTGTTTGCTGGAGTGATTGCTCGTGACAGAAGTCATCATTCACAATATGCTTTTTCCCAGAACTGCCCTCCAAGGCCTGAGGCTGAAGGTCTAAATGTTATCACCAAATCGAAAGAGACAATAGACTTTTGGGAAATGAGGGAAGGTTAAAAAAAAAACTAGATATAGTAATAACAACTATAGCAATGTGAAACAGTAAAGTAAAAAAGAAAATCTAACGCACAAATTGTAATACATTTAATATACAGGGTGCGCCAAAAGTCTCCATACATAGGGGAAATGAACACTTTTAATTTCCCCTATGTATGGAGACTTTTGGGACACCCTGTACTGTTTATTATGCAGTGTTTTATTTAGAATATTTAATATACTGTATATGTAATTATACAACAGTTCTTTCCGGTCCACTAATTTCATTGGACAAGCGACGTGCCAAAAATGCTGATATTTAGTATAACAGCACTGGTACATTTCACTGTTTGTATCATGCCGCTTGTCTGTGTTCGCTACATAAAATTTCAATTCTAGCAATAGTTCGTTACACTGAAACCGTTACTACACTTAAAATGAGCCATCAGTCAGACTGTGCATTGCATGGCAACATGCAAAACTCTATCCAGTTGTGACTTCTTTGGGACTATTTTCATTGACGGAGCAAAAATAGACAAAATACTTGGCCATATTGTGTCTAAAATGTCAGTTGATATAAAATGTTTGTTTATAGAGCTGTTGTATAAAAGCAATATCACACTCACAAGTGTGCGCTTGTACTGAATATCAGCATAGCCAAATTACAGTTGTGCTGATATTCATTACAACAACATGCTTGCTCATGTCATATTGGTTAAAGAGAATCCATTTGCAGGGCTAACACTTTGTAAAGAATGGCTCTTTTTTGAAAGTTTCACTTCTGGAAGTTTCTGCTCTTGTTGTGTCTTGCTCATGTCTCATTAGCTCCAGTTTGTCTTGGGGCAATGGTGCTCTAATTAATTGTAGCATCCTAAAAATACACACACCCGTACCCAACTGGGACTGACGTTCAGCTGACACGAGACACAGAGCGTAGCCAAATGTGTTGACACCACAAGTGATGTGCCAAAACATTGTGCTTTGTTGTTGCAGAAAAGAAAATAGAAAGCTATAGAGGAATACATTGTGTATAAAAAAAAAGACTGTCCGGGGTTAAATGAGTCTTAAGTAAATTTATACTATGGCTCTTTTCAATTCATGATTTTTGATTTTGGTCAAAAGATGCTGATTAATTTTCTGTAACAGTTCTGACGTTAGTGCCGACAGCAAGACAAATCGCAGGTTTATATTATATTATATATATTATATTATATTATGCGCTCATTCTAATACTGTATCGCTTCTATATTAACAACTAATTTCCAGGGACTAGGACTAACAATAAATGGGATTAAAAACATCCGGTGTTTAAGAAAATAAAGCATACGATCTTGGATATAGTTTAGTTTTCGGAAAGGAGATTAACATTTATGGAATGAGTCTCCAGTGTCAGCACAGGGAAAGTGCTTATTAGTAACATGACAAGCTGCTTTTTTTTGTCTTATTACCTTCAAGATAGAGGAAGAAGTGAGGCTTATAAGAGAGAACAGCTATTTATAGTTACTGTTATAAGTGATAACAGGAACTACATTGTTTTGTGGACGGGCCACCACATTAAAATTTACTATAAATGGATAAAAAGTATAATCATTGGCAAATCGCTGTGGTATAAGAGGAATAAAACCTTTCCCCCATAACAGTATGCCCTCATGTTTTCGTCTTCACTCATGTATTTCATGTATAACATATCATCTGAATTTTGAACCTGATTTACATAGAAACATAGTACTTCTATTTTTTACATTATCTGCACACCTACAGCTGTACAGTTTGTGAAATAATTTTAGATGACCTTTGGTTACTTTGGTTGGCTTGATGATGGTTTTAAAGGTCGTGGTTGTGTTGAGTAGTAAGAAGATCTTAAACACATCTCACCAGGAACAGATTGTTGATTTGAGATGTTGAAGTGAGTACTTTCAGGAACTTAGGCTTAAGTTGAGAATGTGCTTTCTATGCATTTGTGTATAATTAAGTTAACGACACCTTATTTGCAGCCGCATGCCCCGTAGTTGTAATTAAGGGGAGTGATGCTGGACATTGCCTGTTTTGTCTTGAAATGTTTTATCTTCAATTGTTGCACCCAGGTCATTAGAAACAGTTGTGCTGGTAATGGCTTAAATTAAGATAACATGTGCATAATAATTACCATACGGGTTCATGCAAATTTGATACTACCACGTAATTAGGTAGAACAAGCTTGGAGTAATTGGATAAAACTGAAACCCATATGCCATGAAACAAAGAATTTTCTAGTATTTTCCTAAAGGTGAAATATTAATTATAGTCTTTTAAATGTAGTTGACAGGCTCTATTTTTGTCAACAGAGTCTCTCTCTCTCTTTCCTCTTCCTTTTAGGATCACGTTCTGTCATCTTCCATTCCAGAGTAAATGGCTTTACGTTGGAACGGAGCGGGGAAACACACACATTGTCAACGTTGAGTCATTTATTTTGTCTGGATACGTCATTATGTGGAACAAGGCCATAGAACTGTGAGTACCAGCATTTTAATGTGCACGTTTTATAAAGTCAGTGGTGATGATAAACATACTAGCATACATTCTCTGTAGATGTAGTAAATGACAGACGAGTGTGGGATCCTCATTAGCCCTCATTCATGCCATACATACACAGTACATGTAAATGTAAATGTCACTGATTTCTTTTATGACAAATTAGTCTGACTTTAAACTAATTAGTTTTTAATATGGTTTATATTAAAGTGATAGAGAAAACTGTATTGATCTACACAGTTAGCTTTATTTTCAATCTGACATTTTTTTTTGTCTACCATCAATCACAGAGGACGTGATTATGCTAAGAGAACTTGTTGCTCCACACTTCTGCTGAACTGTAGACTTTTAAATACATTTTGTCTCCTTGTCAAGGCAAAGAACGTTTTTATTTCCTTGTTCCAGGCCACTCATGAGCCCAAAACAAAAGAGACGTAGACAGACTTTTTGGAGACTCAGTTCTGAGTATCAATAAACGCTGTAACCAATATATAGAAATAAAGCCATAATCTTACAGAAGAGCTGGTTAACATCTAGTCAGTAACCTGGCTTTCAACAGTACGGAAATATAGTTTTGTATAGTTTGTCAGTTAGAGGCACAAGTGTTGAGAGGATAAAAATTCCATTACTTTAATCCTCAAAAGCATTTCATAACAATCAGGAGCAGCACAAGTGCTCTTGGTTTGAGAAATTAACTTACACCAGCAAATGCTTGACACGGTGCTTGAGCGCCTACAAGGAGGTATAAGTAGCAAGAAAGCCTTGTGGGTAAAGGAGCTTGCAAGTCATGAAAGCAGGGCATGCGGGTTTTAAACATTCTTCAGTTGCTAACAACTGTCATCTGGGAGTGTTTTGCGTAGGAGGAGATGTGATTGACATTCGCAAGCTCTTTATTTGTCAGACTAGCACATGTGGGACTGAGGGGTTGGGGTAGCCTTACACAGTAGTCTTATAAGGAGCGTGTGTTGGGGGAGGGGGAGTGAGAGCTTATAGTGGATGGCAAGGAGATATAATGTGACTAACCTTGCACTGAATCTAAGTAACTGAGTAGCATTAGTAGTAGTAATCATTTACAGCACACAGAACATATGCCACAGATGCACTGTATTTATTCATTTGTGGGATTCTTGCGGAATACCACTGAGGTTAACAGCCACTTCTATGAAGTGTGATTTTGTTTTAGCGAAATAAAATTGCTTCCTAAAAAACAACAGCTGTTGCTGCTTGGTATCATGTTGTTGTGCCACAAAATAAAAATTAGACAATTGCACAAATTATAAAACAGCTTAAGGATGGCATGGTCATGCAGTGGGTAGTGTTTCTGCTTCACAGCTCCAGGGTCCCTTATTCAATCCTGAACTCGGTAAGTATGTGCTCTCTCTGTGTCTCTGGGTTTCCTGTGGGCTCTCCAGTTTCCTTTAACTTCCCAAAAACATGACTGTAGGTAGACTGTTCTATAAGGAGCAGTGGCTCTATAAGTATATCAGAAATGTGTGTGCACCACTGAGAAAAAGAAGAAAAATTAGTCCTTTTCTAATGTCCACACTTTTTGGGCAAAAGTGTTTTTGTGTTATTTTGTGATGTAGTTGGGATGGAAATTTTGCTGAATTCTGGCATCTCTGCTAGCAAGCATCATAGTTAGCACCTATGCAGCTCTACGTGAAAGTAAATAAGTACCTAAATACCTATAAACTAGTAGACTAGTCTTAACCCACTGCATCCCTGACCAGGCAGTTAGAAAGGACTGCCAGACATTCATGTTAATGAACACGACTTTTGTTTGTCCCACAAGCTTCATGCTTGAGCGTGATCGACCCTGCATCACATGAAAGGAAAAACCTCCTCCTCCACATTTTTTTCTTGCAGGCTTTCTAAAAATAACAATAGTCCATCTAATATTTGTAGCTGTATTTGTATTCATTTAGTATTCACTCACTCATTATCTGTTCAATCCAACTAATGAATTTGGTTACATCCCTAGTGTGTATGGTGCCCTGTGTTGTGCCTTGCACCTAGTGTTCCCAGATTCACCAGGATCCCAACCAGGAAAAAACAGTTTACTAAATTCAACTAGGACTTTGGACATTGTTCATAACAACATTCATTGAAAGTGAATTAATAAGCAGACAAGGTCTCAATTTGTGAGAAAACATGGATGCACAGAGGGCACAGGCAGGGGAAAATATATGTTTGGAGCCAAGACTAAGCTAATAATCTCAGTTGTGGCTAAATAAAGTGACAGATATAACCTAATCAAGGTCCCATCACCCTCAAAACCTCGCAAAACTGCTCTGATTCAGTTCTGTAACACAGAGCTCTTCAGAGACCTTCAGTCAGCCTAGAGCACCACATGTGCCACATTTCTACATACAGTATCTTAGACACGAAAGCCTTCTTAGGGAGTGAGACATCTTGGCTCTCACCTTGACAGTGTCATACGAGGTACTTCAAATATTCAGAAGTGCACCTCAAACAGAAGAAGCATCCCTTCACACGGCGATGTTTGCATGGGCTGTGAACACGGTTTGCTTCCAAACAGCTCAGCCTGTGGCAGAGCTAACAAAAAAAAACTTAGCGCCGCACCCTGCATGTGCCTCATTCTTAACATAGAAAGGCAAAACCTCCCGCGTTCTGCCTCGGAGCAAACCATCTGCCCACATCTCTGAGTTATCCCATCCCAAAGAATCAGTTAATCTTGAATGTAGGCAAATTTGTATGTAGGCAATTTGAATGTAGGCACTTTAATTAGTTCACTGAGGATATTGATGCATAATAAATTCCTTCAGTGATTGCTTTGTTGTATTGCTTTGTTTGACTTTAGTATACAATAGTGGTGAAGCTGCAAACTTCAAGCAAACGTTTCATTTTCATTTCTCTTTATTGTCATTTGTTTGTTTTCACTTTGTTTGAGACATTATAAAACATGTAACATTGATCTTTTCTGTATATTAATTGAAATATAAAACCTTGATCTTTTGTGTATATTAAGTCTGCAGTTGTAAGATATTGAGCCATGACGGTTTGACTCTTAAACTCATTTTGTACAGCAATACAGCAAACTATTTTTAAAAAATTGAAACACTTTTCTGCAAATGTCAATGCACATGTTCATTCGAAGACTTTACAACTAGAAGGGAGTCCAAACTTTTGCATATGCCATAATTATTGTTTTTTAAGCTATTATGGCATGTGCAAAAGTTTGGACTCCCTTCCAGTGGTAATTAACTCATTAAGCCTTAATTGACTCATTAGGACTCATTAGGGAGGTAAAGAAGTCTTCAAACATTGTGCTAACACTCGACAACCATGGGCTACTCTAAGCAGCTGCCTGCAAATCTGAAAATGAAGCTAACTGATGTCTACAAAGCAGCTCCATCAAAAGATATCAAAACACTTTTCCACTTTCCAGCTCACAATTTTCACTGTCTGAAATGTCATTAAGAAATGGCAGTTAAGGGGAACGGTGAAAGTCAAGGCATGATCTGGAAGACCAAGAAAACTCTCAGATAGAACTGCCCATATGCTGGACAGATCCCAAAATGACATCAAGGATGTGCAGGAAGGTTTAGCAACACAGGAGTGTTGCACCATTCTACTGTGCAGCATTGCTTGCACAAACATGATCTGCATGGAAGAGTCATCAGAAGGAAAGCTTACTTGTTTAAGTGTTAAGCAGGGGGGTGGCTCTATTATGCTTTGGGGTTATGCGGCAACCAGTGGCACAGAAAACATTGCACAGGTAGATGGAAGAATGAATTTCAGTAAATATCAGCAAATATCGGAAGCAAATGTGACACAGCCAGTCAAGAAACTGAAGTCGGAAAAAGATTGGCTAGCACAGCAGGACAGTGATCCAAAACATAGTTCAAAAATCCACCATGAACTACTTCAAGATATGCAAGCTGAAGCTTTTGGATTTGCCCTTACAGTCACCTGACTTGAACATCATTGAAAATCTGTATATCTTAAACATGCTTTGCATACATAATGACACTTATTTAATGAAAAATCATTTAAAAAGAATAGAAAGACGCCCACTGTGTACAAAAAGTATTTCCAAGCTGGGATATCTGCTTAGTAGGGTGTCCAAAGTTTTGCACATATCACAATTTTTTTTCTATTTTTTAAAGTCCATCAAATAGTGTAATGGTGAATTAAGAGGTTATGTTTACTTCTTTTCACAATGTCATTTTGCCAGAGGTACCCAAACTTTTTCATCCAACTGTAACCTTATATATTTCTGTACTTTTAATTAATCTTATAAACTTTATAAACTTTCTCTCATACATTCCCTGCCATGTAAATAATATTAATAACAACTTATTTAAAATAATAATAATAAAAAAAGAAATAGAACAACTTGCCTTCGAAGCTGGTTTGATCGGGGGATGAATCCATTTTCCCAGTTACAGAGCTCAGACACGTCCGAGCTTGAGCAGTGGAATTTCTGAGCCTGTAAAACTTCATCTTCTGGACCTGAACTGTGAGATTCAATCTCAGATCCTGATTGCTCTCAGCATGTGTGTTTTCTCCAATCTGAGTTTTTGGGACTGAGGGCTCTCAGATACACTGTTTCTGTTGTTGCTGGTACAGAAAAGGAATTGCTCTGTCGTGTGGATCTTCAGCTTCTTGTCGCACTGATCAGTGCAACAGTCCAATACAGTGTGGAGTGCTCTGAGTGGATCTGGCACTTCACAATGCTGTGTTTGTGGTACTGCTGCCTGGTGACATCGCTGATATGGAGTGTGTTAGCATAGTTACAGCTTCTGGAGAGCTTCTGTTGACTCTTGTGTCTTGCGTGTGGCATTTCACAGGAAGCGAGGCACAATAAGTGAGGCACTCAAACATATTTGTATATACACACACACACACTCATCTCTCAAGTCATTTGGGAAATGAACAGTCCTGACTTGTGGTGGTGTGCAACACTATTTATGAAGCCCAATATTTCTAAAGGAGAAGAGCGCACACACACAAACACACACACGCACATGTATGCATGCACGCATGCATGCACACTGCTGTTCTGTATGATGTAGACTGAAATAGGTTATTTATATAATATACTGTAGGTGTTTTTTTTTTCAAGCTCTCTCATTACTCAGCATGATTATGAATGCACGTGTGTGCAGATACACACAAACGCAGAGATACACATGAAAACATCCATAAATGCTATTTCAACCAGACTGACCTTCAGGACAGAGAAGGTGTAGGGGTGGGTTTTATGTGTGTGAAGACCTCGAGCACATGGAGGACTCTGTGGTGGGGGAAATTAAAACACTGACTAAACAAAAGGGTGGAAATATTCAAATGAGGAGATGTCTTGAGGAGAAAGAGAGGCCCAAAATAGCCATGTGTGTTGGGGAGATATGCAGAGCTGCAGGAAGCTGGGATGAATTATGCTGGCTAACACTGGGCATCACAGTTTTAGAGAACATTAATAGGTTTCGTGTGGTGAGCAGTGAGAGAGGTTCAAGGGATCTGCTCTTTCATTGTGACAGGGATGAACAGTTGAGGTGGATGCTCCCACAACTGAGGTTTCTGTCTACTGCTCACACACTCGTACCATCTCATTATCCATGACACCTTTTAACGACATGATTCTGTGTCTTCCCCGAGCTCTCTCTCTCATTCCAATAGAGATGGTTAGACAACCGTTGGTCATTTTTATTTCACTGGTTGCTATGGTAGTGTTATTTAGAAGCTGCTAGGAAAAAGCAGGTTTGCATGAGCCACTGCTGAAGTAGAAGGGGCAAACAGTCGATAGCTATAAGGTTAGCTACATATGCAGTACTGTGAAATGCCACGTCTCATCTATATGAAGCCAAAATATGATCTGAAATAAACTTCAGAGAAGAGTAGGGTTTACTCAGAGTTTGAAAACGAGAGTAGTACTATCTGCATAACAGACAACAGACTTAGTCAAACTTTTCCAGAAGGATGCTTTATGAATTCCATTGTTTATTTGTTTAAAAAAACATAAAAAGCTAATTACAGTGTATTAAATGTTTTTGTATTTTACGTTTTTGTATTTGAAGTGAAAAAAGGAAACTTCAAAGATCGTGCCTTCAAGCAGCTTAATCATTTAAGAAAATTAATTTCCCGCACCTTTCTTCCTTTCTGCTACACAAATTACACAGTTCTGCTATAATCTGTAACTGAGAATAAAGTCTCTGATTTCTGTGTCCTAAGGTGTATGTGTGTGTGCTCATATAATCACAAAATGCCAGACATTTTAGACCAGACATTTTTCAACTTCCTCGCAGTTATCGGTAACCGCATCGGTTGCAGCATCAGCACCTTGCAGCATCAGACTGATGAGTCAGCAAGAAGGACTTCATCATGCTGCCGCCGACATGGCGACGACCCCTCCCTGCTGCAGGGGAACACCGCATGTCAGAGGAGCTGCAGTGGTGCACTCTCAAGCTCGGAAAGAGAGAGAGACAGAGAGAGAGAGAGAGAGAGAGAGAGAGAGAGAGAGACAAAGAGAATACTCTTCTAGAAACACTAGTTTGTATAGAATATTATTCAGATTTGTGAAAAATGTTAACATTAAGGTTCTCTGTAAGAGAAACTGGAAAGTCCTCTGTTCTGAAGATTCTCCCGTGGCGGAAAACCTACAGTTACAAAGCACCGACACTGGAGACTCTTTCTATAAATGTTAAATAAACATCTCCTTAGAGAAAACGTCTACATATTAAATGATTAGACATTATGCTTTGTTAAATAACATGTTTTAAATCTGTTTATTATTAGCCTTATATGAAGCGTCCACCATACTAGGCACTTTCTACTACAGAAATGATTAATTAATATAATTATTTATAAACCTATCATTTGAATTACAGCCGGCAGGACTTTCAGAGCTGCTGTTATAGAAAATGAATCAACACCTTCTGACCAAAGAGATTTGAGAATTCAACAGCACTGTGGTATAAAATTGAATAAAAAAAAATAATTGCTGCGAAACAAGACAGCTCGGAAATACCGGTCTTGACTTCACAGTTTTATAAATGCTTGTTTGTTCGTGATTGAACACTCAATTTTGAAATAATTCTGGAAAATGGGTTTTATTTCTTATTTTTAATTGAATGTCTACTGAATAGACTTACCTTTCTTCATTCTAGTCAGTGTTCTCAGGTTTGTAGTATGAATGAATCCTTATATTAATGGAGAAATGGCCCTATGGCTATAAGCTAGTGATGTACAGGTCCCCTTGGTCCTGACCTTTTGTGATATTTCAGCGTGGTTCACAGCATTTGCTTGGTGCAGCTCTTAGAACCCCTGACTGCTGCATTATCAGTCTCACACAAATCCCCCCAGCTGCTCGGTTATATGACCAGTCCACTCGCTGCACTGTTTTATCATCGTCACTCACTGGGTGACAATAAATTTAAATAATCTACTGGGAAATAGGATGCATGTCATAATATCCAATGTCATCATTATGGTACTTGTTAAAATTCAGACCTATGTCACTCTATATGGAAAGGAGACATCTCAGCTGAGTTATTCATCATTAATATTCGTCTCAATTTCTGGCTTCCATTAAAAGGTACCACTAAGCCTTTTGACTTAAATAATAAGGAATAAATGTCGGCCTATCTGTACTGTAGGGTCATCTTTTTATTCAAGCTGTTCCAATAATCACAGGCAGAAAAGGTTAATGCAGGCAAATCCATAATCATAATCCAGGCAGCTCGGCAGAAGTCTGAAAATAGAAGGAAATAGACCTGAGGAAACAAAACCACCATGAAACAAGGTTCAGAGCTTTCCCACAGCAGGATTTTATAAAAGCAACCCACAAACAGAACAACAGAACAAGACACATAAACTACAGAAAGGTGCAAGCAATGACTGGAGGGTAAAAAAATTGTAGCTTTGTCTCATATCACATATTACACATGCTTTTTTTAAACAAGAGAACAGCGTATTATTTAGATCAGGAGGAAAACAGGGTCTTGGGAATGATGTGATTGCAGCTGTGCTCTACATAATGGATTGCAAGAAGTCATAAATGAACACTGCATTTTCAATTTAAAAAAAAAGCCAACAGACCCAGCAAGAACACTACTATGTCCCAGACAGAAATTAGAAGAAAAAACTTTTAGAAGTAAAAGCTTTTAAAATGGCCAGTTATTCCTTTCGAGGCTGTTCTGGCACAGGTTTAGGTGCCAATCATTTCCGTTCTGTCAAATCTGTTTAGTGCAAAGCATCAGTGTCTATAAAGATATTAGATATCTATAAAGATATTTATAGAGATATTAGATAGGTATTAGATTGTCAAGTACATTGTGTTTTGTCCATAAATATAGAGCATAATCCTTGAGTTGAAAAATAGCCTGTGCTTAACTGTGACAAGTTTTGGGAAAAAACTCTTACACGGACAAATTGTGTACAAAATAGCACAAGGAGGTCCAGAAAGGGCTCTTAAATAAATGTCCAAATAACATTTGAAACACAGCTGGGGAATCTCCATACCTCCCTGTTGCCGCCAAGAATCTGATTGGACAATAGCCTTCAGCATTCGTTTTTTCCTTCACATAGTGTCATGAAACAAACAAGTGCAGGTTTTCTGGTTTTATTAAACCCAGTGTAGCAGACAAACCAGTGGGCTAGGCAATACTCAGAAATGTGCGACAGGCACATGGTCAGGCAATCAGCAAATAGGCAGAAAGACAAAACTAAATCAGCAAATGTGAAGCAGGCTATGGTCAAAACACTAATCAGGATAGGCAGAGTACAAAAGCTTGGACTCATCACAGACACAATGCTGGAGCGAGACTTCGCACAGTAACACTGATTGTTCAAGTTATTTAAAGTGAGTAGTGCGATTGCAAACAGGTGAGTAATCAGGTGACTTTGAGCGAGGCTAGGTGTTTGATTGGAGGTCATTTATTAAAGTTGTGGGCTGAAGATCATGGAAGTTGTATTCTGCAACTCTGGAAGTTTCAGACACAGTTGTGGCATCTATAGTTCCATTTACATGTACAGCATTTGGCAGTCATACTAGAGTGACCCAAGGATAGTCTGCGTCAAGAAACATGGAATATTATTAAGCTAAAGCTCCTGTTAGAGGGGAGTTAGTACAGCAACAAAACAGAACAAGTCAAGGTTTTTACATTTAGCACTCATTTAAGTGCTTGGTGAAGAGGTTGGTCTTCAGTCTTTTTTTTTTAACACAGCAGTGACTCAGTCTATTCTACCACCAGTGTGCAAGGACAGAGAAGAGGTTTAATGAATGTCATCCTTGTATTTTAAGGTCTGGTAGGTCAAGTTGAGCTGTGCTAGAGTCTTTTAAGGGAACACAGTCATACATGGAGATGAAGTTTCATTCAGCATCTGATGTAGCCACTCATCCTAAAATGAGTCTACAATTAAATTCTGCATCAGTTTAAAATATCACTGACTCCCAGTCTAAAGGTTTTCTTATGAGAGGTCTTTTGTGGTTTATTGGTGGTCCTGGTTCCTGCCTGAGCTTTCCATTTTAGACTATTTTAACCCCTGACTTGAGATCTACTGTATAGTCACCCTGAATGAATGAAAGTCTGAAGTAGGTACTTGTACTGTAGGGCTGAAGGAATTGAGTCTCAGTGGCTTCGAGACGTTTTCTGTATTGGCTTGGGTTTGTCTCTAGTCTTGAGGATTGGTCTCGCTAAATATGGTCTTGGTGTCATTTGAGAATTAGTAAAAAATAATGTTTGTGTCACCTTGTTTGTTTTCTTTTTGCATACACAAAGGTTGACAAAAAGTAATTCCTTCTTCTATAAAAAGGGTAAGCTAACCCTAGCATATTCATTGGCACAACACACAAATGAAGCCAAATAATGGCCTTTGGTCTCGATCTTGGCTTGGTATCACTTTCGTTTGGACATGATGTTGACTTGGCTTTGACCTCCTTAAGACTCAATCTTGACTCGATCTCAGCTAGTCTTTTTCTTGGACTTGTCTTTGACTTGACAATGGGAGTCTTGACTAAAGCCCCAGATTCTAGTGCATTTTACCTTGACATATTCACTGGCCATCATACAGTCAGCCCAGAGCAACACTGTGTACAGCTCGCCTACGCTTCAATTAAGCAGAGGTACCTGCTGGTGGGTCGTAATAATATTTCCAATTTGATTTATTTGCTCTACAAATTATTCTGTGCCTACAGGTCTCGATTGTTAAGTTGTTTGTAAAGTTGCTGAATGATGTTTCAGAGGTCGGGCAAGACTGCTGTACAATGTAATTGGAGGACATTTTTATCATACACAGAAATTTCTAAAGCCTTTAGGGGTTTTGTAATTCACTGACATGAGGACACATTGCTTTTCAAACTATAAATTGCATTTCAGTACAACCTGCCAGATTGAGATTTCATGAATGTGTTTCATGAATATTTCTAATTCAGACCTTTTTTCTTATTTATTTTTTTCCCCACAGATGTCAACCCAGAGTTATCTGTTTTGAATGCTGAGCCTTTATTGCTGAACCTTAGTCTCTTAAAAACACATAAAAACAAGCTGATTCCTTTTCCACTGTCAAACTAGAGATGTGTATAAGTGTGGGAGAGAGGTCACAAACAGTTGTCCCTTTGCTCTCTCATTTTTGCAACAATATTTTCTCTAAGTCTTTTCTCTTACCCACATCTTCACAGCATGTGTGGACCTGGTCAAACTAAGAAGTTAAGCAGTGGCAATATTCTTAAAATATATGTATCACCTGAAAATATATACTTATATAGGTGTAATTTTTCCCCCTCTCTCAACAGAAGACAAAGAATAGAGGCATTACATCACAAACTGTATGACGTCTTAAATACATCCTTATAAATGTTGTTTATTTTTGTTGTCTTTCACAGATCAACAAAGACACACCCAGGGCCTGTTGTTCACCTGAGTGACAGCCCAAAAGATGAAGGGAAGGTACGAGAGACATTTCTTTCCCTTTTAATGTTTAACTTGTAGTAGTCTGTTCAGATATTTAGAGTACATGTTACTACAAAGTATTGATAATTGGTGATTGATGCTATCACTATCGCAATCTGGCACCAAAAGACTTGCTAGTTTCTAAACTTTTCATCTCTGAGAAGAGTCTGTTTCAGTTGGCTTTACTCAAGCTGTTAAATTGACCTTTTTGACCTTTAGATGTTTTATTGTCAGGAGATCTGGCCTTGTCCATGCCTGATCCCGGTCCATTTTGCTGTTTCTGTGCGCCATCATTTTTTCTGTGTATTCTTCTCATTCTCAGCTGCTGATTGGCTTTGAGAGCGGCACTATAGTGATGTGGGACCTGCGATCAAAAAAAGCTGACTTCAGAATTTATTATGATGAGGTGAGAGTGTCTGTGCCAGCATGCTGTCTTAAAACATGCCTGAAAAATTGACACAATTAGTTCAGATCCAGCTCCGAAATAAACATGAGCACAGAGGGAAAAAATAAGAAAATCAAAGCAACAAAAATGAAGCCATTACTACCATGTCTATTCCTGCTTTCTGAATAAATAATCCCTTGTGCTCGGCTATGCAGATTTGGCAGCAGCTATTGGTATGGATTCAAAAACTCTGCTGAATGAAAGTCACTTTTTGAATCTGATTCTCCTGATTGTATTGTGCTGCATAACTGAAGCCTGGCACGTGTCTGTGGCTTTACTGTTTTTCATTTCTGAAAGAGGACAGTCTTGTACAACAAGCTGCCACCATTCAGTTTCTATTGAATCACCAGTGCTCTCTTCCACAAGTCAAGCATTCACTTGCACAATGAGGTTTTGAAACTCGCCATCTCTCTCCGACCCTGTAATGGGTGTTTCAGAAAGCTCCATGTGGTGACAGCGCCCTGTGGTCGTCTGTCAGTTCTCGCAGAGAAAGGTTTTTTTTCCTGGCGTAAAGGAGCTCCACGAGCGATTGTTGATGTCTCTAAGTGGAAGCGTCTAGGGGTCTGGTAATTGCTAGTTTTGATGTGCGCCTGGCATAGCAGCGTGTGTGAAAGTGTTTTTATAATGAAAGAGAGGACTTGAGAGAAGAAGACAGACGCAGAGCAGAGCCAAAATATTAATCTTACAATAAAGATCTCATTCCCATGGAAACGCCCAAACCTCACAGTTGGCAACAGTTCCAAGTGAACATTAATTAAGAGTCACAGAGAAAACATCATTGAGGATCCAAAGGTGAAAGCAAAATTTTCCATTACATTAAAAATCTAATTGAAATTGAGAGTTTTTAAAATTGTTATTGAGTTATTGAGCTTTTATTGGTCATATGGCATGTGACACACAACATACCTCACACAACACAATATCAAGACTTGCTACAGCAAATGCAGTGTCCTCAGGCTGCAGAGCAAAACAATGAATAATGCATGCAGAGCTGAACCGAGCAACCGTCTCTCATTATCAGTGTTTGAAAAAATATACAAACATCTCCCCATTTGCAATTGCGCTTAAACATGAGTGACCATCATTAGTTCAGTTATAGACCACTAACAACTGTAAAAGAATTAGAAAGTCCCCTAAACAAACATGTCCCCAGACTCAGAGTCATAAATGTTTAGTGTTCATCATTAGATGATGACTCAGAAATAAACTGTACTTTTTCTTGTCATTGTGGTGTACCATGTTTTGTCACTGTACAATGTGTGTTTATTTTACCGAAGGAGGGTCCAATTATGTGGCCTTTTTTTGTTAAAGGTATACTATATTCATGTTTCCAGGTGAAAGATACATAGTAAAAGTATAAAACATACATACCCCAAGGTGTTACCATGAAAATCCAACCTTTATTTCTGAGAATGTAAGGTCTTTAAAGAAACATTCATCATACAGAATAAGCTGATAAACATGAAACACTGAGACTGAGATTGAAATGGCATTTAGATGCCAATTCATTTTCTAAAAAACTCCCAAACACTGGATACAACACACTCAGTCAATGTAGTGGCAATTTATCTTAGCCAATCCACCTACTGGCATGTTTTTGGAAGGTGAGAGGAAACCAGAGAGCCATGAGGAAACCCACAGAGGACATGCACACAACCCAAGCTTGCACCCAAGCTCATGGCCAGGCGCACTAATGCAGCAACCTGCTGTGCCACTGTGCTGCCACAAATTCTAAACATCAAAAACAAAAACAGACGGCATGCTGGTGTCCTTCTAGAAAATAAGTAATACAGGTTATTAGTGATCAGTGTGTGCAGTCACAGACAGTCAGTGCTCTCGCTGTAACCTTGGACTTATAGAGACAGAGCTGAATGTCCCTAACAAAATGTCATTAGGAATACATTTGATTAAAAATTGGCAGTGCCTTATAAATTTCATAAAACGTCCCAATGCTTTACAGCCTCCGTCTATCACATAAAGGACATCCAGTCAGGCAAAATAGCACTTCTTCCGACATTAATCGCTTATATCGTATCAGTGTAATAGAATATTTTACTACTGCAAAAAAAAAAATAAAATCTTGCTGGTCTGTAATGCATTATTTATTTTAAAGCTCTTTGAATTGTGCCTGATAATGGTTTCAAATTCATCTCTGTGTCTTTCTTTGCGAATAATGTACAGGTTGATCAATGTGTTTAATTCACCAGGTTGGATTTCCAGATCAGTAAAGAGTTACTGATGTTTTACTGTTGAGAGGTACATTCTACTTAACTTGTGGTAGAAGGATGGCAGATTTAAGTTTTGTTTTTTTTTACCACAATGTTGCAGATTGCTCAAATCTGATTGGTCAGCATCTCTGACAGTAGTTCTGTGTGCAAGGTTAATATAAATGTGCACATTACCATTTCCAAAGAACATGTTCCACAACATTAAACATAACTATAAATGAGTAGAAAGTATTGTAGTTAAGAAAATATGTAACTGCTTGGATAAGGAAGGGTCATGTGGGTTCATGTTTAAATTGTGATAGGTGAAATGTGTCAATTTTGGATGTTATATGAAACAAATATCTGCAATTGTACAGAAGTGATGTGATCCGATTTCAAAACTGTCTCTCGACAGTTACTAAACCTTGTGTATAGGTTAAAAATTGACTAAGAAGACTTTTCCATAGCAGGTTCTTCACTTTATGCTGATGGCAGATCACAGTTTGGGTGACAGTTCAGGAAGATGATAGATCACTCAGCAGGAGAGGTGTTTATATGAGCTAGCTATCTTCACCACAAACAGCAAATAAGCACAGAGCAAATAAGTTCCCTGGTCCGCTGTAGAACAAACTTCGAATGGGTTTGTAGTGCTTGTTGAATCCAATTCAATTCAATTCAGTTTTATTTGTGTAGCGCTTTTAACAATGAACATTGTCTCAAAGCAGCTTTACAGAACATAAGAAACAGAAAAAACATGCAAACAGTCCTAGATGTTAGACAAAATGATCCCCAGTGAGCGAGCCTGAGGCGCCTGAGGCGACTGTGGCGAGGAAAAACTCCCTTAGGTGATATGAGGAAGAAACCTTGAGAGGAACCAGACTCAAAAGGGAACCCATCCTCATCTGGGTGACGCTGGAGAGTGTGATAGAACAATGTCCTTTCTGCATTTATGTATAGTCATGTAGCGTTTTATGTGTATATTGATTTGGAGGTTGTTGTCTTCCTCAAAGTCCACATAGGGTTGGCAGCGTTGCTTTGAATACCCAAATCCTCACGAGGCAGAAACCAGCTGGAGCTGGCACAATCTCTATGTGCCTAGGGATGGGTAGAAGAAGGGAAGCAACTTTCTTTCTAAGTAGTGGAAGAGCATGCCAGGCAAAGATTAGCTCACTCACCTAACTTAAACTGGTTATTTCCCAAATTCATCTTTAAAATCTTTTAATTATTCAACCTGATGTCCCAGAATTTTATGAGAATTCTGATGACTGAATATACAGTATATACAGAATGTCAAATATATATAGATATACACTTTTCACTGCCTACATTTTCCACATTTTGTCTCTTGTAAAGTGTGTAGCACTAGTCTTGGGTAAAGCCTGTATAAGCTTTACTCTCATCAGAACTCTAAACTCTCACAGTTTAGTTTCGGCTAAACCGTGTGTTACTGCTTGAATGCTCTCTTCGAGCCTGAGCAACCAGGCATGTGAAGGCTAACTTAGCAAGTGGAGCCTCATATGATAATTCTACAACTGTCTGCTTATGCGGTTGTTTCCAGTTGTGCTTGAATGATGTAGCAGACAGAGGAATGTCAATCAAGCATGCTCATTAGAAGATTAGTAATATGACGCCTACTCAGTTCTCTGTTTGGGTATTTAAGCCCTGTTATTCCATGTCTCTTTTTCATTAAAGCTTTGCTAGAAGATAACAGGCATACAGACATTTTTTATATTTTACACTGATCCCTGGGACAACTGGTTTTAACAGTTATGGAAGAGCTCTCTCTGGTTGATAATAACAGAGATGAGAGAAGTACTGAGTAGGTCTTTTGGGATCTGGGAACTGCTTTCGTGTTTACACAAGAACCAACAAATGTAATAGGTCTTTCTCCAAATTCTTCCTTGGAGGGCACTGAGCCTCAATGTGCTAATTTCAACAGGAAATCTCTAAATAAACCTCATCTACAGAGGCAGATAGGAGATCCAGAGTAGGGAGTCATTCATGGATTACAGCCAAAGCCACAGACATGCACACCTAAATTCTGCACTGGGAAGGACATGCAGATCTATTTCCTAAGGAGGAGTTATGAAAGGATTTGTTCTTGTGCTGTTAAACAGCTTCTCATGTTCTTATTGGTTCAATGAGATTACAGAAGATTTTTTGCCTCAGCGTTTAAACAGGATATAAAATTTGTAACAAGAAAAAACAAAGATGAGGGGTTGGGCCTATTGATCAAAAGTAGGCATTATGGGATTTGAAAGCAGGCTGGAAACCAAATGCCTCCCTCATGCAAAATAGTGTGGAACTCACACACAGATGTTTCGATTGCGCTTTTTTCCCCCAGTTGCTTCATCACTCAGTTTTAATTTGCAGTGCTTCCGTTGTGTCTCTCTTAGTAGTGCAACAGGCTCGCTCCACTCATTTCCTCACACCTGAGTCCTTCTTGTTCATATAATTATATTCATAGTTTGGTATGCAATTCATTATAATAAATAAATCAAGTACATCAAACACATCTGACTATGATATAGACCCCTGAATGCGAGATGCCATTCTGACATCAGCCATGCCTCCTGCTTGCAAAAACAAAGTGGGAGACTGTAGTCATTTTTAAGAGCAAGCCAGAATTTGTTTTCAAAAATGTTTCATTGTGCTGTTGAGTGTCTGAATCAGAAAAGTGTCCATAAGTACATTTGTTTTTGCCACATATTTGGAGGGATAATTGGTCTGAGGAGCACTGTCTTTGCAGAAATTGACTTGCTAACTAAAAATTTAACAGGCTTAGCCTGCTAGTTAGCTAGCATGCCTAATTTATATTGCTGTAACAAACCTCAAATCTACATCGAAAAACTAGCTAGTTAACAGTAGATAGATAGATAGCTTCAGCTTACAAATGCATCTTAATAAGCATCTTCTAGAGTTACACCATTTGAAAGTGTTAGTTTAGCCAAATAGCAGTCCCTGTCTTTGAGTGCTAATCCATAATAATAAGCAGATAACATTTTAGCTAATGCCAATCCAATTCCTAAATAAAATTCTTGATAGAGTCTTCAGTCAGATTATAGCCAAGTAGCATTAGGTTGCTAGGGGGTCCCTGGAGGACTAGTGATTAGGCCACAACGCTCTCACCTCTGTGGCCCAGTTTCAGTTCCCAGCAAGGGAACCAGCTCCAGCCACTGGGGTTGCACGAGACAGTGCACTCCCAGTTCCGGGCCCAAGCCCAGATAAAATTGGGAAGGGTTGCATCAGGAAGGGCATCCAATGCAAAAACTGTGCCAAATCAAATATGCAGACCAGTGATCAGCTGTGGAGACCCCCAGACGGGAGCAGCCAAAAGAACAACAACAGTGTCATGTTGCTAGACTACTCGGGTCTTTTTGCTCTGCTTTTTGCTGGATCTCTTTTTGTTTGCAAACACTAAAGGGGTGTATAGACAGGGTAAATCTGACAGATGTATGGCTCTGTAGATGATGGTTCTGTAATTAGATGTGGAGTATTATCGAGTCTTCACTTCTGAAGCTGGACAGGGACATTCTAGTTGCAGTATCTGTTTCTGGATCTTATTGTTTGATTGTCTGTTGGCTCTCTTGTCAATTTCAGACTTTTAATGCTCACAATGTGAAACCACTAACTCTGCCTATCCTACTTACTGACAATTTGTGTGTGTGTGTGTGTGTATACACACTTATTTTCTCTTTCAGTGGTGTGAGTTTATTTGTGCTTCCGCATATGATGAAGCTCACAACATCCAAATATAACTTATTTTATTCTACTAATAATATTATTCTGTTTTTATATTCATATCAATATAGACTGCAAATAATGCAATAATGTATACCCCCCTTTCTCTCTCTCTCTCTAGGCGATTCACTCTGTGAGTTGGCATCATGAAGGACGGCAGTTCATGTGCAGTCACTCTGACGGAAGTCTCACCATGTGGAACCTGAGAAACACAGCCAAACCTTTCCAAGTCACCTTCCCTCACGGTGAAGCACCACTTTCACAAACTAAACATCACCTTCTGATCCTATATTCACAGCTTTTCTCAGTTGCTTAAACACATTTCTGGGAATAGAGTCTCTGTGTCTCACATTTTTCAAAACTACATAGACATTTTTCAAATCCTCATCCCCCTCAGACTGAAAGATTTCCACCAAAATACAACACACTTATCATATGAATTCTACAGCAAACCATATTTTAACATTACACATTAGAACACATGGACTACATTAAATATTGACACATTAACTACACTGAGATTAATTACATTATACTGTGGATTTGATGTATTTCTGAACTTTTAGTGTTTTTAAGTAAAAAAACAGAATTAATTCATGAATGAATAAACCATAGAAAAAATCTGTAAATACTCTCACTGCTTTATTTTTTACTTCTAATAGCCACAATTTATGTAAGAACCATCTTTTTTGTTTTATTTTATGCCATACAGTAATGTAATATCATATGTCATTGGCAAGATACCTCAATTAGTCAGTAGGCTATTAGGTTTACTTCTCTGATGTCTCATTTATTTAGAGAGTGGAGTCAGACTAGGACCACACACACACACACACACACACACACACACACACATTTTAGCTAAAGCTGACAAGCATGAATCATCTTCCAGCAATATAAGAATCTGGAGTGCCTCCTCACCAAGAACCTGTGCTGGAGGACAGAAAGTTGGTGTGTGTTTTGAGTTTGAGTGTGTGTGAGACAGGAGAGAGCAGGTAGTTTTCAGATGCTCTGACACTCCTCTTTCTCTTCCTCCTGGCCCACATGGTATTTCAGGTAAATCTCAGAGAGATGGCAGAAAAGAATCATGTAAGCCAATTCTCAAGGTGGAGTACAAGACCTGCAGGAACAGGTAAACACCAAGCTACACACAGACCCACACACTACTACTATATCGTCAGTGGTTTGCTCCAGTAGTCCAACCTAAACACTGTCTTACTGAGCTCCAAAATAGAAGCACATTTCTATCATATTTCTATACAAACTGGCTTAAAAAAAAGAAAAAAAGAATTATGCTTTTATTTATAAAGTTACTGCTTCTTATAGCACAGGCCAATGTCTTCAGGAAATGATCAATTTATTCATTTTTAAAATCTTAGCTGGTCTTTTTTTGTCATTCGTAAGTGAATGTTCACATTGTTAAAAGAACATCTTCCCAGAAAATCATACAGGCATTATAAAGAAATGCTGCTTGAAGGACACCGTTTTGACTCATAGCAGTACTGTAAGCTATTGTCCCAGCTTTGGAGCAGATTCTGATAGTGTGTCCTGATCTTCCTAGAATGTAACAAACCCCAAAACTAAAGTTTATTCTGATCATATATTATTAGGTCATTATTATTGTCAGCTGTAAACTTCATTGTTTTGAATGATACTTAGAGAAAGTTTTCACAAAGTGTCGGAAAGAAACTCAAATGAAGCAGCGGAGGAACAGAAGAAGTTCGGGAGTTGAATAAATTCACTTTCACTTTCACTTCAATCAAATGTAATTAGAAATATCCATATGGATATTTGAAGCACTGGACAGATACAATAGAAGAAATGGTTTATGCTACATAACTGAACCCTAAGGATCATTGTTACTTTTGATGGCACATTTACATTGTTTGAACTTTGTGGAACAGAAATGTACCTGTACAGTACCATATTTTCCGACAGCATGCTAAGAAAAATCACGAGCTTACGCATTAAACACTGCACACACTGGGAGCCCATGCTTTAGCAGTCGATGAATCATGGGATATATTGTTTTTAGGTGTCACTGGGGGATTTATGCCTGCACATAGTGAGAGGCAGATGTATCCACCTCCCACTCAAGATTCTTCGTGCTGGTTTATTTTGTCACGAGACAGTTAAAACTCCCTGTTCTGAGTTGAAATGCATGCTTTCCCTTCTCAGGAGACATATAAGCAGCACTTTCTTTTATTGCTGGCTTGTTCTGATGCAAGCTAGTAAACTTTGAAATCTCCCTCCTCTGCTTTAATAGCTTATCTGATTGTGTTTTGCTGCTTTTGATTTTACTGTCTCTGTTAAAGGTGTGTTTTTACGTTTGAAAGGCTCTCATGTCTGAGTGGTAAAAAAGCTTTTGGATTGTAGTTTTACCTAAAATATAACCGTGTGATCCTATGCTGTGGGAAATGTCAAGCTTGGTATCAGGGAGATTTATAAGTTCAGTCCATAGTTGTGTTAAATTGAGAGAAGAAGTTACAGATGGAATGAGTTTGGTGATTTTGTTTGAATGAGGTTTGTAAACCTTGTGAATGTGGTTGTGGTTCTTCATACAGATTTTCAGCTTGGGGTCACATGCGGGTCATAGAATGTCACAGCAAGGAGGTTTCGTGACTGCTGCTGAGTAGGAAGTGTACTGTTTTGTGTGTTTTGTGTGTTTGAACCAGCAAATTCAGACTAGCATATGTCGGCATGAGTCGACTGTTCTAATGGTATCAATTACTCACTTAAATCCCTGACACATTTAATGAGGCAGAGGCATTTCAGCAGCACTGAGAGCTTAGCCAGGGAGAAAGACGTCACCAAATACTGTCGCTGTTGTGCAGTAAAATATGACAAGAGATAATTACAGTATGGGAATATACACTCACCAGCCACTTTAATAGGAACGCCTGGACACTTGTACACTCTAATCACCCAATTATGTGACAGCAGCACATTGCATAAAATCATGTAGATACAGGTCAAGTGTTTCGGTTAATGTTTACATCAAACATCAGAACTTGATCTCAGTAACTTTGACCGTGGCATGGTTGTTGGTGCCAGACGACTATTTAGTGGTTTGAGTATTTCAGAAACTGCTGATCTCCTGAGATTTTCACACACAATAATCTCTAGAGTGTATGCAGAATTTTGAAAGAAAAAAAAAAAGCATCCAGTGAGCAGCAGTTCTCTGGGGGAAACACCTTATTGATGACACAGGACAGAGGAGAATGGCCAGACTGGTTCGAGCTCACTGGAAGGCTACGGTAACACAACACTTTACAACTGTGGTGAGCAGAAAAGCATCTCAGAATGCACAACACATCAAGCTTTGAGGTGGGTGGGCTACAACAGCTACAACATCTGGTTAGAACATCAAGTTCCACTCTTGTCAGTGAAGAAGGCTACAGTGGGCACAAGGTCACCAAACTAGATATTTGAAGATTGGAAAAAGACCAGGCGATACTTTTCCAGTCTTCATTATACTGTGTGTGTGTTTGTGTGTGTGTGTGTGTGTGTGTGTGTGTGTGTGTGTGTGTGAGTATCCCAGGAGATCAACAGTTTCTGAAATACTCAAACCAGCCTGTCTGGCATGGTTAAAGTACACTGACATCACTTTTTCCTCATTCTGATGTTTGATGTGAACATTAACTGAAGCTCTTGACCTGTATCCGCATGATTTTATTCACTGTGCTGTTGCCAAATGGCAACATTGGATAATTGGATAATTGTGTACAGGGGTACAAGTGGTCCTATTTGTAAGAATATAAAGAAATCGTCATCCTACAGGCAAACAACCCTTCATTCTTGCTCTTTCCCTCTTCTTTTCTGTTTAAACAGCGAGCCCTTTGTCATCTTCTCTGGAGGTCTGTCATATGATAAAGCAGGCAGGAGGCCCACTCTAACCATCATGCATGGCAAAGCCATCACAGTGCTGGAAATGGACCATCCTATAGTGGAGTTCCTCGTGCTCTGCGAGACACCCTATCTTAATGGTGATGCACACACACACACACACACACACACACACACACAATTTTCTGTTGAGATCTGAATTGAGAGTTGAGAGATGAATTACAAAGTTCTTTCCTGTGTTTCCTCTGTGTCTCTTTGGTCTAATTATATCCCCTTCTTCTTGAATAGAACTGTCTTAATTTAACTGGATTGATTTCATCAAAGTTTTTATTCTTTTCATCTTGTTTAAAATGCTTGCTCTGGAAAGACATTTGTTAATGGATTATAGAAATGGAAATGATCAGTGGCACAAACAGCAGCTGGAATAGTAATTATCTGTAATGGGATGAACCATAGAAAACTTACTTTGCAGCTTTTACGTAAAAATGTTATTAGAAATGTTATTAGCAGCTTCCTCATTACCTCGGTTTTCCAATGGCATCATAAAGTAAGATTTACTGAGATTGCTCACCAAAAAGCATTTCCAAAGTATTACTACAAATGTAAAAGATCTATATCTTGTCAAGGGGTAGACCTCATATCCACTGTAATGTAACAACAACATACAGCGCCAAATCCCCAGAGTGTCTTTAGCACCTGCAGTGTTAAATGAACTCTTAAAATGTTTATTTGTGGCCAGCTGGACTTGTACAAGCACTGTAGTTGTTCTCTGAATACTGGATGTTGCTGTGCAGTCTTGATGAGTCATTCTGGAGAACCACAGGTAGTCCTGACACGTGCTGTTTGCGAATAGGACATTTTGGGGATGCCATAAACTGTGTTCCAAACCAGTGGTGCGAGAAAGAAAAATGTTTCCAATTCATTAGCTCTAAACCTTGTTTCTAGTGTCTTCAATGAAGCGATTGAGTGAGGTGGTCCTTGCATCTAATCGATTGTGGCGATGTTAGGTGATGTGACTGGATTTGTAATGAAGTTGTAAGTGATTTTAATGTATTGGTGGAGATGGAAAGCAGGCTACAGAGCTGAATCTGAAGTATCTGGGAACATTTGCAAAAGTGCAATTACACTTAAATGTTCATTAGGGATTATGAGAGGAAATGAATGCTTGTAATGAATTATATTGAGGAAACGAAAGGAGATGTCATTCTTGTCCACGCGCAATAAACGTCATTGCATGTGTTTAATAACAATAACAACAGACCGACACTGTGTCGTAATCAAAATAACCTGCGGTGTCAAAAAAATCACAAAGAGTCATATTCATCTCTGTGAACATTATTGAAGTGCTGTGCTTTTCCCATTTTCTTCACTTTCTAAAATGTTCTTTTGATTGGGTACAAGCTGAAAGCAAGAAGTATCTAGAAATTGCAAAGAAGACGAAGTGTGATTCATAATTACGGTTGAAGTGGTTGAGTGGGCTTTGAGTACTTCAGGCATTTTAAGTACTTGAGTCATGTTGCATTTAACACACCAGCCTTTCCCCCCTGTTGATTTCAATGGCTCAACTTGTTAGCAATCTTTCTCTGAGGGGATTAAAATACATGGATGACACAGTTATGTGGGACATGAATGTGATGTGAACCATACAAAAAATAGAATATAATGAAATAGTGACCTTTAGAAACTAGAAGGGCCAATAATTCTTGAGCAAGGTGTATTGGTTTGGTGATTTTATGGTGCTCAGATGCTGTTTAGGTGAGGAAGAGCACTTTAGAGCAAAGTGGTAGAACAGCATGACCTTTCCTAAAATGTATCAAGGCTTCAAACTACATGCTCAGAATCGTTTTTGTGCATGGTTACAGAGGTGCAGGAGCCATACGCAGTGGTTGTGCTACTGGAAAAGGACTTCATCGTGGTTGATCTTACGCAGAGCAAGTAAGTACACACACACAGCTCACCTCACACACCTCTGACCTGCAGTAACATCTCTCAACATCAAAGTGAAATTCACGTGGGTGTGATTGACGTGTTCATAAAGAACCACAGAGCAAAGTATGATTGCAAGTGTGCGTGCCAGTTCATCAAGTGATCCGTCACTCCGCATCAGCCCCAGGTGTCAATTAAACATGCTGTTATTACGAGACCGAGACAAGGTCAACCCGGCACACATAGTGTTTTAAGTTGCACTCCAGTGACACTATACACCAGCTGTTCACTTTGCTGCAAAGCCACTTACAGGACATCATTAAACACAAAAGTCTACATCTGAAAATGTTTTAAGTTGGTTTTCTACCCTTTCAAATGAAATGTCTCTGAGGAAGCCTTTGATTTTCCTTTTCTCCACTGTAGCCTAGAAATGATTACTTTGTGCAACAGCCTGCCCCAGACTAGCTTAGACTAATTCCTTTTTGTTCATGTGTATATTAGAGCTCTAGGGAACGTAAATCCATGGTTTCTTTCTAGTTAGGTTAATGTTGGTCTTGTGGGCATAATGTGTAGTATAAAGTGTGAATAAGTGATTAATTTTCCTTTGTGTCCATGAATTTCATCCGAATTTCACTCTTTCTTGCTTGTATCTTATTTGGCTTTTACCAGCACCACTCACAAAGCTGATACTGTTTGTCTCTGCTACATGTTTTAATCTGATGCAGGCATTCAATTACATTGTAGAGTTTTAATAATTTATAATGTGTGTCATTCATCAGCATTATAATCCGAGCTCTATCTTAATTGTGGTGTGTTGGCTATAACACTACAACTTGTTTTCTGTTTTTGCATTTTTACCAGTTTCCCTATTTTTGAGAACCCCTACCCAATGGACATCCACGAGTCTCCGGTCACATGCACAGCATATTTTGCCGACTGTCCCCCTGACATCATCCCTGTGCTGTACTCCATAGGAGCAAAACACAAAAAGACTGGCTACAGCCACAAGGTAACTGAGCTTATCTACTTCTATTCTGTCAGGTACTGCTTTTTGCATGCACTCTATGATCCTGAAAATAGAGCCATTATGTTTTCCATGGCATTTGGGATCTGGGACAAAAAACGTCTAAATGCAACCAACCATATATAATGCTTGCATTTTGGTTTTGGGTTGAAGTGGGTGAACTGAAAAGTTCTGGTCCCTATCATACCGTAGATAATGCCTGAGCTTTGGCAGCCAAATTCAGATGGATTTATTGGTCGTCATTCCACAGCCATATGAAGATGAATGTGTGGCACATGTGTGGGAAGGCACTGGACTCTCACTCCTTCACTATCTGGGGGTTGTTTTGTACCACACAGTGTCCTTGTTAGTGACATACAGAGTGATGATTTGGACATGTGTTTTAATCATCTAGCTCTGGTACATCAGACCACAGCAAATCACATTGACATATTCAGAAATATGACCACCATATATGTATGGTATTAGTAGGCGCATCATAGTGACTCACAGTCCTTATGCCTGACAGGAGCAAGTTGGTTGGTTGGTTCCATGTTATTATTGTGGACCGGCACAATTTTCTCAATAACCTTTTTGCCTATGCCATTGGTAAATAATTCTAAGTATATTTAACTGAAAAATGATTCTCATTAAAAAAACTCCTTACATAAGCTATCCCAAACACTTCAAACACTACTCCACCTATAAGTATAAATTCCATGTCAACTCTTATTTAATTTTTTTGGGGACACTGAGACAGAAACACTGACATCACCAGGACAGACATTATAGAGCTTCTCGTTGTCTTTGTCTACCAAATGAATAAAGTCAAAATGTCATTCTCTATGGATGGTATAATGCAAAGAAGCATTGATAGAAGCATTGAGGAAAGTGTTACATTCTGCTTTGTTGACAAAAGACATACAATAAATGTATTATATGCAATGACTAAATGTGTCATCCTGATGAGCTCTGAAACAGGATGACTATCAGTAAAACAGTAAAAGTAAAGAAAGCCTGCAGTATAGTGGAGAGCTTTGGAGAAAACAGAGGGAGAGGAAGAAGAGAGAATAAAGACTGATGGAGGTAAAGAAGGAGGATGAGGAAAAGTAGAAGGAAGGCTCTCTCTCTCTCAAGGCGACATTTCAACTGAGATTCAATTTGCATTAGTTGACAATGTCAGAAGTTATTTGAGTGTTAAAGAATATCGGATATGATGTGACATATGATTCTTTGGCCAAACGGTAATATGAAAGGAACAATCCTTTTCTTAATTAAAGTGATTTTTTTTCTTGTTTGTTTATTTATTTCTGCTATGCTGTTGCAATATTACTTTATGTTACAGGATCTCATTTTCATTCATTCTTTCAGTCAGTTAAGTCTTTAACTATATGTGTGACAATGAAGTCACACATATACCATATATTGTGTGTGTGTGTGTGTGTGTGTGTGTGTGTGTGTGTGTGTGTGTGTGTGTGGAATTCTACGTACAGTATATGGAGATTTGTGAAATGTGTGTATAATTTTAAGATATTCAAATGTTTCCAAAAATTGCAATTTTGCTATAATATGTAATGAAATAGTAGATACAGATTTGCAAATGGGTGTAATGTTTAGAGAAACATGTAAAGAGAAATAACCCATCCTTAACTGTGTGTACACACTACACTACACTACTAAACTACACTACTGGTCTGAAAGGGTTAACATCAGTTTATTGCTGATTATATTCTCAGTATTTTTTTAATCTGCCTTGTAGGCTGAAACACCAAGCTGCGTCTTGAAATTTGTTTGTAATTACGCAGCACTGTATGACTGTGTTGTCATTATTTCACACACTGGGGTAAGGTGGTTAGAGGTGGATGCTGATAATGATAATAATTATACTGCTTTTCACGTTGCTTGTGTTTTGCTTGTCAGGAGTGGCCAGTGAGTGGTGGCACTTGGACGCTCGGTTCTCAAACATATCCAGAGATTATTATCACAGGGTAAGTCTGTGTGTGTGTGTGTGTGTGTGTGTGTGTGGGTGACTGGGTGGCTGGTTTGTGTGTACACCAGCTAACCCATATATACAATATTAACTATGAAGAGAAGCATTCGTTTAGGTACACAGTGTTCTAATTACGATTAAAGTGACTCACCACACACATAAACCCCCTGTGGTAAGAAATAGCCTGATTCTAAGTGTCTATGGATTTTGTTTCTTTTCATATGAAGTCAATAAAATGCCCTCCCAGTTTGCTTTATTGGTAAATGGATCACATTTGGCAGCTTTAATTCAATAGTGATATCGACCACACATGCTGCGCAGCCTCTTTCTCCCTTTCTGCCTTTTTTTTGTCCCCTTTCTACCTGAGACCGATCAGGGCATATTCCAGCTTGTTCACTTACTCTTTGTCCTACCTCTTCATTGCCTTTGCGCAGACATGCAGACGGATCGATAAAGTTTTGGGACGCCACAGCCAGTAAGTGCCTTACCCTTTAAATGTGCAATGCCACCTGTCTATGTTAGTCAAATGCTCACGCTTAGAGGTCCATGTCAAACCTTTTAAGAAAGCTCTCCTTACAAAACTATCAAAAGCAAAACTTTTATAAAACATTATACTGTATATATACAGTTAGATCCTGAAGTATTTGGACCATGACAGAGTTTTTGTGATTTTGCCTTTATACACCACCACATTGGATTTGAAATAAAACAATCAAGATGGGATCAAAGTGTAGACTTTCAGCTTTATTTTAAGAGGCTCCACAAAAAAGCAGCTGAAGGTGGCTGCAGTGACGCCTGGCAAAGCATCTCCAGGGAGGAAACTCAGAGTTTGAGTTTTGAGAACATGGGCTCCAGACTTCAGGCAGTCACTGACTGCAAAGGATTTTCATCCAAGTAT
>CM040979.1:7194041-7228914 GCA_022985145.1 Pangasius djambal
AGATCAATAATTCACATATTGTTAATATTAAGTATTCTTAGAAGCTGGCACAAATTAATAAATCTTTTTTTTTTTTTTTTGGGCTTTAATTCTTGTAGGCTTGCGTTTTTTTTTAATGAGATAATTAATTTCATTGTCGAGAGCCGAGCACTTTGAAAACTAGCATCATAGCTGTCGGAAAAATTAAGTTAAACATTTCTGTACGAAGAAATCAGTCTTTTAGGCACACTATAATGGTTACAGATAGAGTTATGCTCCTGTGTCAATTTTCCTCAACCCTGATAGTGGAGTTTGCTGTGCTGGTAACTAAATGAGGCTTGCACTGCATTCAGTGCCATGGATTATATAAAGTTATTATTATGAGTGATATAAATATGAAAATTCAAGAGTTAGTCTTATGATAATGTTTCTATTGCAGGGAATGTTCTCTGTCTCTTTCTCTGTCTCTCAATCTCTCTCACATGCCCAAAAATATATGAAGTGATGGATGCCACTGCAGTGCAGGCCTCATCATATTTGTGCAGTGAATGTTTACTCACACATACTCTCACACACCTTCACACACTGGCCCTATGATGTGGTCGTGTACAGCTGTTTCTGGAGGGTTTATTCATCTTCGCCATTAGTGACTGAATCGAGTTTTACATACGGTCACTGTCAGTCTCTATATAAACAGATCAGCCATAACATTAAAACCACTGACAGCTGAAGTGAATAACAATGATTATCTAATCTCAGTGGGACTGTCAAGGAGTAAGATATATTAGGCAGCAAGTGAACAGTCAGTTCTCGAAGTTGATGTGTTGGAAGCAGGAAAAATGGGCAAGCGTAAGGATCTGAGCGACTTTGACACGGGCCAAATTGTGATGGCTAGATGACTGGGTCAGAGCATCCTCAAAACGACAGGCCATGTGGGGTGTTCCCGGTATGCAGTGGTTAGTACCTAATGAAAGTGGTCCAAAGAAGGACAACCAATGAACTAGCGACAGGGTCATGGGCACCCAAGGTTAACTGATGTGCATGGAGAGTGAAGGATAGCCCGTCTGGTCTGATCCCACAGAAGAGCTACTGTAGCACAAATTGATGAAAAAGTTAATGCTGGCTATGACAGAAAGGTGTCAGGACACACGGTGTATTGCAGCTTGCTGTGCATGGGGCTGCGTAGCCACAGACCAGTCAGAGTGCCCATGCTGACCCCCGTCCACCACCAAAAGTGCCTACAATGGGCACGTGAGCATCAGAACTGGACCACGAAGCAGTGGAAGAAGGTGTCCTGGTCTGATTAATCACGTTTTACTCACATCATGTGGACGGCTGTGTGCGTGCACGTCACTTACCTGGGGAAGAGATGGCACCCGGATGCACTATGGAAAGAAGGCAAGCTGTAATGTAGGGTAATGTTCTGCTGGGAAACCTTGGGTCCAGGCATTCATGTGGATGTTACTTTGACACGTACCATCTATCTAAACATTGTTGCAGAGCATGTACACTCCTTCTAATGTTATGGCTGATTGGTGTATAATATAATACAGTAATACAGTACTGTATTCAATTGTAATAATTAATGCATATCTTAAAAATAAAGTGATATGTCTTGTCAGTGAAGTCAGAAAGAATACCAAACTGATCCCTATTTACTCCAGAATTACAGGTGCACCACCCTAACATCATTATTACGATATATCTGATCCTTTTTTTTTTTAAATTTGTGTGAAGTCACTTGTTGTTTTTGTCTGCTTCCTCTTCCTGTGTTCCACTTTCTCTGTTCTCTGACTGGCTGTGACAGGCCTTACCGAACTTTCCGATAACCAGGTGTCTTTGGACCTGGAAAGGAGCAAATCACCCACCTCAGGTAACGACGCCCACATTTAACTTGAAAACCACACGCACTTTATATAGCGATAAATACTTTATAGATTTTGTTCTAATAATCGACTACACAGTGAAATAGGGTATCAAACTACACACACACACAAACACACACACACACACACACACATACACACTGTATTCAGAAAGCAACCACTTTCACTACTGGTACTACTGAAATTATCCAAAACCTAAAAGACCATGATTTTTTTAATAATAAACTTATACATTCATGAACAAGTCCAGATTCATTCCCGCCTCACGCCCAGTGTTTCCGGGATAGGCTCTGGATCCACCACAACCCTAACTAGGATAAAGCAGTGAATGAATGAATGAATCTAGATTTTTGAACATGCAAATTAGTAAATGTGCCCAAACCCACACACAATACTTTCATCCCTTTGTAATCCCGTATTGCATGGCCTGCATTTGCATACTGAAACGCGATTGGTTCTTATATTTTATGACATTGACAATACCATTTGCATGTAACATGCTCAACACTATTACACTATCAACTATTTCACTAAAGTTTTCAGCTTGCCTTTAAAAGTTTCTTTAGAACTGCATCGGATTTTCACACCTTGATCAGTCTACACATTCAAATTAATTCCCCCAAAAGAAGCATTTAATAATAGAAATTGCATTTGAGGAGTGCATTGTGATTAAAGCTATGTCCTGCTTTTATAGCTGCACTTCTATTGCATATCTTTTCCCGCAACTCTACTTAACTGCTCTTTCGTTTTAATTCTTCATACCTGTGCGCCTTTTCACTCATTCTATATGTTTCTCTCTTTCATGCTCTATCTCTCTGTATTCTCCTGTATTTTATTTTATTTTTTATTTACTTGAACTTTTATAACATTTGCTTAATATCTCAAGGATATGGTAGCCTTGATGCATGATGCTTGATACATTTGAATTGAAACCTCACTTTCTTTTGCCAATAAAGTGCCTATCTTACTCATGTGTTTTCTCTCTCTCTCTCTCTCTCTCTCTATCTATCTATCTATCTATCTATCTATCTATCTGACTGTAGAAGTCATGGCTTTGGTGTATTTTCTCTCTGTATTGTTTGCAGTCTGCTTGAATGGTGGGACCGGCAGGGGACCACTAGCAAAGCTCTGTGGCCTGAAGTTAATGGTTAAAGACAGAGATGTAGTGAAAGAAGTGTGTGTGTCTGTGTGTGTGTGTGTGTGTGTGAGAGAGAGAGAGGGAGAGAGAGAGAGACAGAGAGAGAGAGAGAGCATGTGTGTGTGTTTGTGCTTGGTATTAGCTGTGGCTTTGCGACTTTGCATCACATTTGTGGACAGGGAATTTAGCCAAAATATCATCCTGAAGCACTAAAAGTCACTGAATAACAAGACAACAAGAAGACAACAAAGGAGAGACCGACAGATTGAGTGTTTTGGTGTTTTGACACACACTGTGTGTTTGTGTGTGTGTGTGTGTGTGTGTGTGGGTAGGTGGTTGGGTAACACCTATGTGTTTTTATGTGTAGGTGTTTAAGTGTCTGTACAACAGTGTATTAAATAAGTATTATGTGTGGAAGAGGCACTCATGGGCAGATGTGTTTTAAAAATCATCATTCAGTGGTAGAGCTATTTATGTGTTGTATTAAGAGGAAGCTGCCATGAATATTTCATCACACTATGATATGATTTCTATTTTTATTTATTTATTTATTTATTGCAGACCTCACTATGAGTCTGCAAGGAGCCCTGGGCCAGAGAAGATGAATTATGAATGAAAAAGTGCTTGAGCAGCTGTTGCATTTTTGTTGGGCATATGTTTTTAGCATGTATCCAAGGGCACAATCCAGTTTTCAGGATTATTTTAGTGCACACTACATGATTTCAGCCCTGAGTTCCTAGTCGCTGACTAATTTTGGTGCTTGGTGACTTTACCCCTGAGCTCGCTGACTACACGCTGTGCACTCCTGCACTGACTGCTTGCACAGTTTGCGTGATATTATTTCAATATTCTTAGTCTGCATGTGATTGCTGAGCCTATGATATTTTCAAGAATTTTTGAGCAACAACCAATGAGAGTCTGAAAGGAAATCAAATTCACCTGCTGTCATGCCCAGCAGAATCCTGAATCCATTTGATAATCTATTAGTGTGGGACACTGAGGGCATAATCTAAGGACAGTAATAATGCTTTGATAAAAAGTTATTTGGCATGTCCTAGCAAAATGGTTGTTAGACACAACAAAAACAAAAACAAACATGATTCCTGGCAGCAAACAGTATAAAATTAGCTACATTTTTTGCACTGTACCTCTGGTTCTCTTTGCAGAACAGACAATCCTCACTGCTCCGGTCTCCCCAACCAATATTTCCTCCACATTTTCTCTTATTTCTCCGTTTGTTTGTGTTTCTATATAAAATAGCGACAAAGTCAAATGATATGCAGCTATCAGATTTATTTTCTTGAGAAAGCATGATTTGGGGATCAGGCATGCTTTGTCAGGACTTTCTCTGAGTAGTGTGTAAGCCTCATCTGTGAGGGAGTGCATAGTGTGTACAACACCAAACAACTGATGGCAAGTGATTAAAGTCATGTAGTTTGAAAGGGCCAGTAATTCTGAAATTTAGTATACATAGTGCACACACATGCTGCTTGAAATTCCTTAAAAATTCCTGCATCTTCCCGCATTCCTTCCGCATACACCTTCTCTTAACACTTCTAAACTACTTAGAATCCATTCTAAGAAGATTTATTGATAGATGTTATTTTCCAGTTCTCACATGGTGGCCGGGAGACAGACAACATTTCCATAAAGCAGAAGTCACACCGGATTTATCCTTGCCCTAGCAGGATATTATGTTTGAGGGAAAGTAGTGGTAAATTTGGCTTGTTAAACTAGTGGTAAACTAGCATGTTTATGTTTTGTAACTGCGAGTGAAAAAGTCTGCTGTAATTGCCAGTTCAACTATTTTATTTTTTGGGGGAAAAAAAGATACCATGGCTCATTCTCTTCTATTCTTTTGGCGCATCTGTCAGACTACTGATTTAGGGGTGGACTTGAATTGATGACCTTGATCTAAATGAAAGCACGCTCCTTTTTCACATCACACGTCATTCTCCTTTTAAATGATTATCATTTTTTCTAGATTTTTATAACATTCAATTTGACTGCTTCCTTTCAACACAGAGACATGGCTGTGAAAAGAGAGATTACAAATGTGACATGTAAATGTAATGAAATAAAAAAATATATGCTAATGAAGAGTAATGCTGATTTTATTTTCTTTCTCCCACTAAATGGGAACCCAGTGTAGACAGGAGGCAAAGTTACTAAGTGATAAGAAACTCTTCCAAAGCATTCTTCATGCTTTAGGAAGTGTTTACTAAGCATACGGGTGCTAGGCGGCTAACTACTACCAAACAACAGCTGTCAAAGCAGTAGCATCTTTCTGCAAAATCACAGAGGTGTTTATCCCAATGGGACTAAAATGATCAGACCACCACAGAGCTGGTCAAAAACTGTAGGTAATTTGCTCTGTAATTTTCTCAGAGCAGCACGAAAAAAAAAGGCTGGAGTAGCACCTGCAAACCACTGAATTGCACCGAGTCATTTGGGATACATTAAGATACTGAGACACTATTCGTACCTTACCTATACTACACAAACAACAGTTTTAATTAGCACTTTAGTATTATTTACAGTTGTTACATTTTTCCCACTGATCTAAGTTTTATCTGTGTGTGTGTATATATATATATACCTACACACACACACAGTTATACATACTGTTCCTTTGTGATTTGCTGTCTGTCTTTTCCTCGCCTGGCTCTCTGTCTTACTCTCCATCAGCTTCAGTAATTGGGGCTGCGTTTCTCTTTGAAGTTCTCCCTCAGGGTGCCGGCTGGTGTGTCGTTGTTGTGCTTTGTTGTTTGCGGGGTTGTCGAGTTCTTCTGTGGCTCGATCTGACCTCGTGTTGACTCTGGTGTTCTGCCAGGTGGCTAATAAGCTGAAATGCCAGCCGTTGATGGTGACCCACTGGGTTATATTTAGAAAAAGAAGGTTCCAGCTAAAACGAAGAAGAAGGCTCTGGAAAAATAGGAGAGCATGAGAGCATGACAGGGCAACAGGTACTGGCATGAAGGTTTTTAGACATGCTCATTATATGTGGCCCATATGTGAGGTTGAAACACAACAGCTATATTTGGTAGAAATTTGAGTTTTTAGGGCCTGATTCTTCAGATCACGTTTCAGATCAGATTTTTCATTCATATTTCATAATTAAATAAAACCTGGCAACCATTTGCAAGAATGCTTAAAATGTCTGTGATACAAATCCTAAAATAAAACAGTAACTCCAACACTTTAACCATAATCTTTGGGTGTTTAGTGTCATGAAATCACAGAATTCAAAAGTATGTACTGAATTTTCCCTCAAACTGGGGAGAGTACTGTTCTTTCAGGTGAAATTTGTTTCTATGCATCATCATTACTGACATCTTTACTACCATTTTTCTTCCCACGACTGTATGATTACATTAGCTTTTGGCACTGGTACTTTTTCACTGACATTTCAGCTTTGATGACTGATTTATTTTTCTTAAATAAAGTTTCTTTTGTACTTTAAAACAAACATAATAATAGTTCTTTAACACAAGTTTCTGTACATAATCTTCAGGATTGCGCACAATTGGTTGTAATTTGCTTGTGTGTAGGTCTGATTGTGTGTTTATATGTGCGTGTGTGTGTTTGTTGTGGCTCTCTGATTTCCAGTGCCCTACTCCTCCTACGTACACAATGAGCCTCGGGGCACAGCGGAGCCTGTGTCCAATCTGCGTGCCAGCCATTACAGTCCAGTCTTTTACCTGTTGGACAATGGTAAGACCCGGAACACATGGACCGGGGTGAGAGGGATGGTTGATGGCATGCTGCTGTAGGAGTAGTCACGCTTGTAGTGCCTGTTGCTTAGCTGTACCTAGCTGCTAGTGCTTATCATCTCCTCTCGCAGCTCTACGATGTCAAGTTTCCATGTGTGTGCAGGTATGTGGGAGGCGAGTGGGTGGTTGTTGGCATGGGTGAAGTTGTGTGCCTGTGTGTATGTATGTGTGTGTCTGTGTGTGTGTGTGTGTGTGTGTGTGTGTGAAAGAGAGGAGGATGATGAGTGGTCGTGAAAGTGGCCTTCACAGGCGTCACTAATAAAACACTAGATGAGAGGCAGGAAGAGAGAGAAAGAAGAGAGGGAGGAAAGGATGAGTTAACTGAATTAAGGTCACATTTAGGATTAAGACTTGAGGTCCAGATGGATGAAAGTGAGTTTGAGAGAGTGAAAGAGTGATGTGTCGCTCATAGTTTATTTCATGGATGCTCGCTTGCCTTTCTCTAGCGCCACGCCTCATCCGTGCTTGCGTATGTATGTGCTGGTGGACAATATGGAGATGTTCTCTTGCATTTTATTTTGCAGATTGCCTGTGTTGATATGGGTGTTGCATCAGCTAATTTGGCTTTGGAATTAAATCATCATCCAAAACATTAGCAAGAGGCAGCTACATCACATAGATAAAAGTTTAATAATATTCTTTTAATTTATATATAATATAGGTATCACTAAGATATTCCATTGATACTACAATATTTACCTACCCAGCTTATTAAAATCTTGCTAATTAGCTGTCTTTTCAATAGTTGCTAACCTAACCACATGTAACCTCATGCCATCAAACACTGAATGAATGCACAAGGACTGTGAGGCTGCGTCCAGAGCATGGTAGAAAGAATGGCAAAACTGCATGTGCACTTGATACTTATTTATTTATTTATTGATATTTCCTCTTTTTAAGTGTATTTACTGAGAGTGTAAAATTTGTGACCTTAGTGGTATAAGGTTTTATCTGGATGGAAAAGGAATTGCAGATAGAACCTTATAATACTAAGGTCACAAAATGGTGTTCATATGATTAAACTTGAAAACTGTCATAATTTTAAAAATATTGCTTCTTTCACCTGGGTCTCTTTTTCACCATGAGGCCGGAATGCAGTATGAGCAAAAGAAATGGTTGAAGAGTGTGCACTGTGTATTTAGTACATATGAGCACACTCAAGGAGGGAAAAAATCAAGATGGAAAAAGGTGAAATGAAGGTTCTGAATGAATGAATGAATGAATGAATGAATCCGGTAAAGCTCCAATATGCCAGCTCGTTTTTGTAGGAGCAGAAGAATGGGGAAAGCTGAAAAGAGCAAAATCATATCAGTAATTCATGTAAATTATAGGGTGACACAGAGCAATTCAACAAAGAATCCTGTGAAAAGGATCCTAATCTACCCGTCCTATCATTTGAGTCATCCTCAGAGATGATTCTGGCCTGATGCTTGTTTCCTGGAGCCCTTTAGCCATTCCACTCAAGTGACTGCATGAATACCATGAAAATTTAACTATGCAACACAAACAATGCAAGTCCGGCAGTGATGTCACCAAATCCCAGCCCACTGCCAATGGAACTGTGCCTACAGAGTACAATAAGAGATTTCTGCAAATAACTATAAATTTATATGTTACATATTCATTGCATGTAAATTTATAAGGTTACTTGCAAGATTCATACACGATGGGAAAAACATTGCAGATTTCTCTGTCTGGCTCGCACAAATACAAACTGAGGCTTATCAGCATCAACAGTCGTAATGGGAGGGATTCCACCTGTAAGGCATGGGTTATTGATTCTGCAAATTTCAATTACTGCTGCATACAAGAGCAATTTCCCCTGCGCCACACAAAACAACAGCACTTCTATTTATGTCCAAATCCCCCTCTGTCTCCACTTCTACAAGCAGCAGACAAAGAGAGATTGAGAGAGGAAGGTTACCTCAGGGCACTGTGTACCACCTACCTATACTCACCACAGGAGCATGCACCACCAAGCCAAGGCCGCTTTCTTAACCTCAGGGTCATACTGTGTATGTGGCACTGTATTTATATAAAGGCAGTGCTTTTTATATGCTAAAGGACATTTCACTCAGTGCAGAAGGTGCTTTTCAACACACATGGTGCTGCTGCTTGTGTGATTCACGTTACCACTAAAAACAAACCGGGTTTGGGTGGCAAATTTTTTTCCATTCTTTCACCTGAAATCTGCCAACCTGACACAGAGGAACTTGTGATGTCAAGAGCTGAAAATACAAGGACATTTTATCACCATGACTCCAGAAGCTCAGGCTGTTTATATCACTGCCATAAGACAGCACAGACACACATTTTTCAGTCTCTTAGATAAATTGCATCCATAATTGCATGCCTTTTCTTATATTATAGTAATAAAATGTCAAAATTCCTAAGAAATATGTTAATTGTAGCTTTTTTGTCCATTCAAGTCCGTTCTTGGTTCCTGAAATTTAGCAACTCTGAAGAAGGCTGAGCTTACTAGGGTGAAAACATAAATTCACATCAGCCCATTCATCAATGAGGATCTGATCACAAACCTGTTCATCAGTTTAATCTTTGCCATATTGGTATGATCAAATTCATGTCTGGCTGGAGTGTGTGTGCATTTTGGGTGTGACATTTTAACCTCAAAAATGCTGGATTTGCAGTTAAATAATCAAGATCAATATCAGTAACATCAACAAGTATAACAATTATAGTAAGCAGAGTAGTATAGGTAAAAAAAAAAAAAAGGAATGCAAATACTGTTAATAATCACAGTTGTGCATGCTTATACCAAAATACAAGAAATGGGGTTTATGATTCCTAACCCTAACCATAGGAATCAGAATGAATCTTTATCAGCTTATTCATCAACAGGTACCACTGACCTGGGTGTTAGATATGAATTAGATATATATATGTCAATAAAATGGGGTGTGTCATGTGCATATAGAAAAAAGGGACTAGTGGGCAGATGCTTGAATAGCTGTTCATTCTGATTGTTGTTTCTTGAATCAAACACAGATTTGTTCATATATCATTTGGCAACCCCACAAAGTTCTTTTTTAACGCATTACATTCAGTTCCATATGTACAGTAGCTATTAATTTAGTAATGTATGTAGAAATTAAATTATTAATCACTGCAAATTGGCAAATAACACTGATCACTGACATTGGAAATATACATCGATCAGCCATAACATTATGACCACCTGCCTAATATTGTGTAGGTCCCCCTTTTGTTGCCAAAACAGCCCTGACCATCGAGACATGGACTCCACTAGATCCCTGAAGGTGTGTGTGGTATCTGGCACAAAGACGTTAACAGCAGATGCTTTAAGTCCTGTAAGTTGCGAGGTGGGGCCTCCATGGATCGGACTTGATGGCCAGCACACCTCACAGATTTTCGCTTGGATTGAGATCTGGGGAATTTGGAGGCCAAGTCAACACCTTGAACTCTTTGTCATGTTCCTCGAACCATTCCTGAACAATTTTTACAGCGTAGCAGGGCGCATTATCCTGCCGAAAGAGGTGACTTCCATTAGGGAATACCGTTGCCATGAAGGGGTGTATTTGGTCTGCAGCAATGTTTAGGTAGGTGGTATGTGTCAAAACAGCATCCACATGAATGCCAGGAGCCAAAGTTTCCCAGCAGAACATTGCCCAGAGCATCACACTGCCTCTGCCAGCTTGCCTTCTTCCCACAGTGCATCCTGGTGCCATCTCTTCCCCAGGTAAATGATGCACACGCACCCGGCCATCCACATGATGTAAAAGAAAATGTGATTTATCGGACAAGGCCACCTTCTTTCATTGCTTCTTTCAGCAATTTGTGCTACAGTAGCTCTTCTGTGGGATTGGACCAGACGGACTAGCCTTCACTCCCCACGTGCATCAGTGAGCCTTGGGTGCCCATGACCCTGTCGCTGGTTCACCAGTTGTCCTTCCTTGGACCGCTTTTGGTAGGTACTAACCACTGCATACCAGGAACACCCCACAAGACCTGTCGTTTTAAAGATGCTCTGACCCAGTCATCTAGCCATCACAATTTGGCCCTTGTCAAAGTCTCTCTAATCCTTACACTTGCCCATGTTTCCTGTTTCCAAACACAAGAACCGGTCAACTTCAAGAACCGGTCACTTGCTGCCTAATATATCTCAACCCTTGACAGGTGCTATTGTAACGAGATAATCAATATTATTCACTTCACCTGTCAGTGGTCATAATGTCATGGTTGATCGGTGTATAACCCGTGAGGCGTTCATACTAAGCATTATCCTTAAAATGCGTATGATCATACATTCATACAGTGCTGCTCTGAACATACATGGAGTAGTGTTTTTTGCAGCTGTAGCTTTTATCTTCAATCTTTATTAAATGGTTCCAAAACGTACTATAGTTTTTCTTTTGGTAAATTTTCTAATATTCTCATTAAATACCCCATAGTTGACATGCTGGTCTTGAAAACTTGTATGATGTAGCAGCAGTATCCAGTGGGGGGGTGGGGCTTAGCAACGGTCAGTTGTTTTCTACCACAATATCTTTTGTGTTGTGTAAAATACACTGTGAAAACCAGAATTTAAAAAAACAAAAAAAACTTTTCTTCGGTTGTTATTATGGTCATGAAATGTGCTATATAGTGGTTCAGCTCTCAAATATGAGCAGGAGAAATATTCCAGACTTCATTTTAAGAGGCTTCTTCCAATAAATTATTTTTATTCATGGTGTCTCTTATCAGCAGTATTACCAACCCCAATATATCAAATATCCAGTAACATGCCTGTTAACTGCCTCTGACCTTTGCAGTATTGCTGCAAAATGCTTGCAAAATGTTGCCTTTTGATTCATTTCTACTTTATATTTTGATATGAAAAAACAATAAGTCTGTGAGTGTGAATGTGTAGGTATGTTTCATATGGTTTCATTTTTTTTGTTGTTTTGTGGTGCTAGTATTGTGACAGCTCCACCAGACCACACTGATTGATCCAAGCGAACATTCAAGAACGAGTAGCACAGATATTTTCAATGCATTTTCATTCTGCAAAATAATGTTCTGATAAAATATAACAGGCTGTACATGTATATGTATGTTTAAAACAGTAGAGTAGAGTGGAATCTCTGTTTTCTGGTGGTTGTATGTGATTAAGCATGAAGTAGCATGGTCATGCACCACTGCATGCGTGAATGTTGATTCTTTTACAAATATTTGATTTTCATTTACCTTAGTCCTTACTTTTCCCTGTTTTTTTTTTTTTTTTTGGTTCAGTTTTAAACATCATTTTGCTTTTTGTTTAATGGATTAATTACCTCTTTCTTTCCTGTTTCTTTTGTTTCAGTAAAGGGACCAGGCAGAAAGTTAAGTCTACCCACTGATCTTAAGAGTGATCTTGGTACGGTAGGCCGAAAGCGAGCAGTTTTTCTTTGAACTTTTTTCCTTTCTTTTGACTCATCTACCTTTCTCCTCATACTGTTACCGAGATCATGCTGAGGGACTTTGGTTCGTTTGTGCTCGTCGCTTGTTTTTTTAAGAATTCCATATGTAGCTCACTTTCTCTCATTGGGCAAGACTGATGAACGGCAGACACCAGTGTACTCACTTTCTTTCTGTGTGCGGTCTCTGAAACCATCTTTCTTTCAGTTTGTTGAATGTTTACTCTGTGTACATTTTGCAAGTGTTTACAAAGGTAGTTTGTACCTCATACCCATTCTTTACTTGGAAAAGTGTCACTCTGAAAACTTTGCTTTCACTCTATCGCGGTTGGTTCATTCTTTATCCTAAACGGCCTTGCTCCATCTAAGTTGGACCATTTTATACCTCAGCATAACCACACTCTAACCCTACTGGACCATTCTTTAAGTATAGAAACGCCTGCTTCATTGTGATTGGACCATCTTCTAGCTCTAAACAGCCATGCACTGACATGGACCATTCTCTGGTGTTGCTTCATTGTGAATGGGTCATTCTTCTATCTTTTCAAATCTACAAAATCTGTCTCTCACTAACTTTTTTTGAATTCCACTTTATGCTACTTCTCTTCTTCCTCCTGTCTGGTCTTTCTCGCATGCTTCGGCTGAGGGCTGAGCATTTTTCTCCTTTACAAATGCCTTTTTACATGCTGCCTTAGTCATAACGAACTAATAACCACCTTCTTTCAGGAGGTTTGATTTGTACTTTAAGAAGAATGGACTGTGAGGATAAAGACTTTTGTTTGAGTGGAAATACTTAACTATATAGCAATAATGATTAAAGCCTGCCTTTGATTTGAATGGACCAGGGAGTGAACTAATTTGTAGTTCAGGTTTTTGAGCCTGTTGCAAGTTATAGTTACTGAATGTGGGTATAAAATGAGCTTTAAGCCCTAGCTATAAAAAAGTGCTGGTGCTCAATGGAAATCCTGACTTTGTGTGGTTGTGTGTGTGTGTTTATGTGATGATGCGTGCATACAGCTAGGTGTATATCTAGGTTTGGTATATGTCACTCCACAGTCCTCTATCATACACAAGTTTCCCCTGGAGTGCACTGTAATGCTGCTTCATTCCTCGTGTCTACATCCTAAATGCTGAGAAGCAATTCAGAACGATTTAATGGTGTGGAACTTGTGAGATTGTCCAGTGTCCAGATTCATGGTGCAGGCCAGGGGAAACAGAAATGGAGACGCCTGCGGCCTAGGCTTCCCGTGTGGTTTTCCTCATCCTCAGCAAACCAACAGCATTTTATTAGAACACATAGAATGGACATTTTTCTTAAGGAGTTTAGCAGAAGTCCCTTTTATTATCATACTATTTATTAAAAATGATCAAAAATGTTTTAATTAATTCCAGAATGTCATGCCCTTAGTATTATATGGTTCTCCCATTCATTCATAACCTACTATAAGAATCTTAAAATACTAAGGTCGTGAAATGTAGGTGTTTTGAAATTATGTTGACGCAACAGTTTGTTAACTTTGCATAACAGTATAAAATTAGAAATGATCCACTGACGAGATCTTTCTGCATACTACAGTACAATAATCATGTTCTACTTTTTTTAGCATTGGAATGTAGTCTCAATGTGGATCTTTTGAGAATTTGTGAAGAATTGAAACAGCCTATCCATTGTAGTGCTCTCTTCTAAAGCCAACAAAATCCCTACGAGCTTCTTACACACACCCTGTTTTCATTTCTGTCTCTCTTCTACCTATTTTGAAGTAGAGACACTGAGAGAGGATGAGAAATTCCTTTTGCAATACCAGTTTCTTGCGAATGACAACTCTACCATTATCTGTTTATTCTCCACCTTTGCTTTGTATTTTGGTTTCTTTTTTGCTTTGTGGTCTTTCTATAAGCTAGAACTAACAATCCTGCTATTACATTACATTTCTCCTTAATGTTTTGCTCTCCCTTTCTTTCTCATCTACCCTAACCAGCTTTTTCTCCGACTCTGTCCATTTCCTCTCTCTCACTCTCACACCTTTCTCTCTGTCTCTGTCTGTCTGTCTCTCTCTGTCTCTCTCTCTCTCTCTGTCTCTCTCTCTCTCTCACTCTCTCTCTGTCGGAGTTTCCCTAGCTCAGTTGCATTTGTGCTAATGCTTTGCCCGTTGTTTCAGATCATGTGAATGGACATTGCACTAGTCCAACTTCGCAGCCATGTGTGTCTGGGAGGCCCCGTGCTCCAGGGGCCCCTGAGGGGCCTCGTCTCACCCGCCGTGGGCCCGGACGACCGCCATTCCGCAAGGCCCAGTCAGCCGCATGCATGGAGGTCTCTTTGCCTGTGTCCTCCCTCACCGAAGGTGTGTGCTTGGTCTCCATCTCCCTATATTACCTTCCTCCCCCTTTCCTTATTTCTCCCTCCCCCTTTTCTCCTTACCCTCCTTTCCTTGCATGTTAACCACTCATCAGGGGATAGGAGCTAGAAAGGGGGTAGGTGCCTAGTAGCCATATTCTCTAACTGATTTATTTGATTGCTTTCTTTTTATAAACTCTCTCCCTGAGGAGAAATTGGTGACTTCAATTGGGCTTGTTGCAGTCTGATTGGCCCATAATGAGGGAAATGCAGTGCCTTTTTAAGTGCCAATTTCCTCAGTTTTCACTGCAAAAACATAAACTATTGGTAAAGTGTTTTTGTGACTTTGATTCTTGGCTGGTTTGTGCTACAAGCTGAATTGGCTCGTCTTTCAAACACATACAGCTGATCAAAACCACTGTAAAGGATCGAAAGAAGAAAACAATAAAGCCAAAAAAAAAACAAAAAAAACAAGCACAAACCACATCAGAACAAATCACAAAAATGAATCAGCTTTGTGAGCTTTGGGGGATTCTTCCATCCCTCTTATGTTTGAGACTATACTGATGATTCAAACATAAGGCTGAACCCAATTACTGCTATGATCCAAATGATCACTTTCATTATGAATGTGCTTTGTTGGGTCTATACTGCGCTGTGCGGTAGGACAAAGTAAAGACAGAGGCTTCCATCATAAGGAGTTTCAGATTAAATGTGTGATATTTTGTTTATTCCTTAGTCACAGATACACACTTGTGTGAAGTACAGTTCTCCTCAGTCAGTTTCACACATTCTGCAAACTAAGGTTATTACCATTAACACAGCATTTGCTTGTTCTAAAACACAGGTATACAAAGCTGTCTGTAGAATAGATTTAAAGATAGAATGTTAATGATAAATGTGTGGCAGTCCGGGACAACCTATCAGATGTCACTGAGGCTCAGTTCTGGAAAAAATTTCTTTTCTAAAATATTTTTATTTAGGTTATTTTCTAACCTATTTTCTCTTGCCTGTAAAAATCACACCAGGTAAGGAGCCAGTTTAACATTTTGCAGTGGTAAAAAGATGTGTGTTAACTAAGTGTGCATTTGGAATAGAAACTGTCACAATTCAACAAGCTGCCACACAAATATGTAACAATGCACACTCTCAAAACATACAATATATACTCCATTTACTATTTTAAACATATTATCACTTATTCATCCCGAATTTATGCATAAACGGCACACTCAGCTTTGGTGAATAATTTAGCTTCCCCTGCTTAACCTGATTGCTTTAAATGATAGAAATTAAAATATCCCGACATAATTGGAATAAATTGCGTGAATTCTGAATGGTACTTCAATCGTTTCATGAAAATCAAATGTACAATGCAGAAGCACAAAAGCGAGAGCCCTGCTGAGATCATGAACAGTGCCAGCAATAACGAAAAACGTTCATACCAATGTTCAGCACATCACTGACTTCTGTGTCTGTATCTCTTTCTGTAGTAAAAGCATTTTTTATGAATTTTAAAGATGAAAGAAGATATATTTAATTCCTCACAGAAAATAAAAGCTACATCAATATATAATGAATACCGCCACCACCAAAAATAATAATACAAATAATACTAAAATAGTGCAGTCATTTTCCGTGTTCATATCACGATAAGAAAAAACAAAAAAGAAAGAAAACTATGACAGCAATACTGACAGCTTTGCAACCCATGTTGGTGCTGTATGTATATACCCCAGTTTGTAGAAGGGTGCAGTTGAGGATGAACTACAATCAAAGTCAGAATCAGCTTTATCAGCATTATGTGTATTGCACAGTGAAATGAAGTAGTGAGCCCTTCCGTGCTCAGGCACTTCAAGTACGCGAGTTATTGACAAGAGGAAACAAAAGTAAACTTGCAAACACGCAAATAAAACAACACAAAAAAGATGTAGTTAAGCATCAGTTAACTACCTCCGTACAGTTTGTATAGTTTGCAATAGTGCAAGTCTAGTTCACGTAAAATGGTGATGATAATACAAACGCATACATAAGAGTTATAATATAGTATTACAGTGTCTTTTGATTGACTGGTGCAAGGACATGCTGTTAGGTGCAAGAGACTACTATTAACGCTTATATGAGCTGGTGTGTTGCAAGAGTGGAGTCTCAGCTTGGGGGAAGAAGCTGGTTGCTAATCTGTTAGCTAGTAAGACATAACTGACTTCACTGTTGCTCTAGAACATATACAGTATATACTGTACATAGCATACAGTGTGGCTCATGTGTGTGTATTATTGCTGCCTATACAGTATGTGCTTGTATATGGGAGCCATTCATCTGCGTTACTCTTTGTATTTTTGAATTTAGTATCATCTTCCTGCCCTTATTGTGCACATGCACATCATTCATCAGAGCAGCACAATAAGCTTCTGACACCATAGCCCTGTTTTTGTCACGGTCCTGTTTTTACCACCTCAGAATCAGCAGTAGTTACTCTCTCTCTCTCTCTCTCTCTCTCTCTCTCCCTCTCACTACCATCTCTATTCGTAATCCTGTTTACATGGAGGACATGCCACAGGACACAGCACTCAGCGGCATACAGTGTCACATCAGGTTCTTTTGATTGACGATAATGCCACCATCCTTCGGGTGGTTATACAGCAAAGGTTATTTATTATTGGAAATGATTATGTGACAGACGGAGGGAATATTATAGGCTTGTTTAGGATTGACAGTTTTACTTCACAGACCAGACAATGAGAGCCTTAGCTTTCCTTTTACGTTACATCTGTTTTCCCTTCAATCTGATTTTCCTTAAACCTTCAGATTATGAAAGCTTTATGATGGCCTTCAGCAGATTTTTGGATCAGACCAGGTGACCGATACCCATTCTCTTATTTGTCTCAGACCAGGACTATTCCAGTGTTTTCTTTTCCTCATTTCAGAAAATGATCTTTGTCCATTAGGGACTATCCATTGCTTCCACATTCTCCGTGCTGTGTGTGCGTCCCTATTGCTGCACAGCTGGGTCGCTGATATTTAAAGGTCAATTAGCAGCAAGAAAAGCTGGGCTGCAGCTAATGAGACACGCTACAGGAAGTGAGGATAGCAGGAGAGGGGTGCCCAATCTCAGATAAATAACAAGCAGGGATGGAGCATGGTATGTACACACTATCATATATACAGTTCTTTAAGTCAAGTCCATATGAAGTATGTACGGATGCTAGCGCAAACAAACGCAAGCAGATATTCAGTTATACAAAGATGAAGGACAACAGTGGACACACACACACACGCACAGTCTCCAGTAACAATGCTCAGTTTGCGCAGTGTGGTCTGTCTGCAGTACCACTCCCTCCAGGCTCATTATTTAATACACCAGATTCAAGCAATTTAATCGTAATCTTATTACTAAACCTGTTGTGAGCAGAACTGGTGTGTAAAAACCAAGCAAACGCTAGACACTACAATGCTTTGACCCTTCAGGGCATGAAACACCATCAGTAACAAGGGACAAGGCCTAGAGAAAAGAGTATACAGATGAATTCAATCTATATCTTGACAGTTGATGGTGTGAGAAAAGCGGTCCCTCAGATACTGACAGAGAAAGCGCATTTATCTCCACACCACAGCAGAAATCATTCCACTTTTTGTCATGAAATATTCTCACTTACACATCTGATGTGGCTAATTATGTTCACACAGTCACCACTAACACGTCAAAGCTTGTCGAAGATGCTGTGGTGAATGTCTGTTCTGAAAGACGTGTTAAAGGTCTGACATGCTTGTGTCAGTTCACTGGTTTCTGACATGTGTATGTGTGTGTGCTTGTTTTTGCTCGGGTGTGTTTCGCATTGCTCTGCCCTCACCGCGTATACAAAATAGGCATTTAGCCTTTGGGCAGTCTGTGCATCTATGTCGGGACTTCTGTACATGACATCCTAACAGAACTCACATACCTACACATATTCTCTGTATACACATTTTCTCCTCACTCGCCCCTTGCAGTAAAGAAGAAGATCTCTAAAGTATCAGCATGTAGGCAGTACAGGAGAGCTGTGGGCCTCTCTGATAACAATATCGGCCAGGCTGAATAACTCAACACTGCACACAACAGCCAAAGAGGAAAAACAAGCCACAGGCAGCAGTGTGAGCTCTAAGATTAGAGCTGTTGACAGTGAGCTTTTACCAGGGATTTAAAAGCTCTAAAAAAAATCATTTTAAAAAACCTTCCTCTCATGGTGGCCATCTTTGAGTCAAGGATTCTAAATGGTATTCTTTTGAAAAAATTTTGAGAACTTCTTGCTTTCTCTTTTTGATTCTCTTGAACAGTTTTCTCCTTTCTTTCTTTCTCTGTCTCTGTCCAAACACTGTTTGGTTTTGTGTAAGTTTGTCTGTACGTGTATGTGTGTATACGTATGCGTCGGATGTGTCTATTCATATCTTTTTGTGTGCTTGTGTCATTCTTCTATGTATGTTGTGCCATTGTTAATATGCATGTGTGTATGATTCTGCTTTGTCATGTTTCACTGTATGTGTCATGAATATGTTTGGATGTGCCATGAATATGGCGCGCTGTGCGTTTGTGCATCGTCTGTGTGTGTACGATGGATAGGTTACCCGTCCAGACGGGCCATGCTGCAGCAGTTGCATGGTGTCAGTATGTACTCACACGATGAGCACCACGCCACCACCTACTCCTGGAGTGAGAGAGGTAAGGAGTGGACGCCTGGGGATCACATGTAACGCCGGCTCCTGTTTCGTCTCTTCACGCTCCGTCCAGTCCTGTCGCTCATCGTTTTGCATCCCGTTACAATAATGCTCTCAGTGTTTGAGCTGTTTCTCTTTGTCTCCAGGTTTGGGGTTAACCATGTTGTCCTTCTTCAGTTTCTGTCCTGCAGCAGTGTCATATCCACATGTGTCACATGTCTCTAGATGCTGGCTTTGAAATAGACATTCCCATTTCACTACATGTTGAAACGTTCACCAAAAGTTGTACACATGCTCAATCTTGACTTATCAGAAGATGAGTAGGAGAATGTGTGTGTCTGAATTGAATGTGATGTTTCTGAATGCACTGAGATCAATCTTGGGTCTGTCTTATTGTAATGAACAGCTGTTATTGTAATGAACAGCTGGAATGAACAAGAAACATGTGGGTTAATTGTTCACCAGTTTTTAAAAATTTGCTAATCTTTCCTTTAGCCATTATAAGAGAAAGCAACACTGATCCCACAGTGAGAAATGTTGACACATTATCTATGAGTGTTCTATTTCCACAGTGTTATCAGAGATTTTACTGGATGGATTCTGCTGAGCATATGCTTTCGATTTTATTTTTATTTTTTACATGGATTCTTGTTACATTTAATTGACCTTTGCAGCTAAATGAAATACAGCAGCTAATTTACAGCTGGGAGAGAGAGAGTCTCTTGCTTTAAACAAGTGCATGAATCTGAGAAATACTGAAAACCGACCTATAAAAATTGTTGATTTTAAACAGTGCAAATCGTTGCTCAGTGTGTCTTTATATGCGTCTTTATATGCACGTGTGTGTGTGTGTGTGTGTGTGTGTGTGTGTGTGTGTGTGTGTGTGTGTGTGTGTGTGTGTGTGTGCGCGCCTCAATGGAAAAACAATAAAATTAGATCTATTGTTTCCACTGTCATATTGTCCTGTTTGCCTGTTTGTAGTCACGTACTTGTCAATGATACAGATGATGACATTTAAATGATGACTTATTAAAGTGTTTTTGGAAAGTTTGGAAAATTAATTCTAAGATGTCTAAAAATTATATTAACTTATCTCTTTATTTTACAGCTCCCCTGTTCTCTCCCAGTTCTTAAAGTGTACACTCTCTCTCTCTCTCTCTCTCTCTCTCTGTTTTTTTTTTTTTACCTTTTCCATTTCTCTTCTCACTCTTTCTTTCTGTGTCCCCAACCATTTTGTTCTCCCTTTCCTGTCTTCCTTTCTTTCTCCCTCTCTCCTTCACTCCCTGCACCTTTTTTTTCAGAGAGCCGGGAAAACTCATTCAGCCGATCACGGAGTTCCAGTGTCTCTAGTATAGACCGGGACACCAAAGAGGCTGTGACCACGCTGCAGTTTGCGGAGTCTTATGGCCGCAAGTCAGACGCACTGCCTACACCATGCCTATGGGTGGGCACCAGCCTGGGCCTTGTTCTGCTAGTGCCCTTGTCCATTGCTACTGAAGAGCAGGAGAGGCTAGAGGAACCTGTCACTGTCGCACCCACCAGTGAGCACAAATTTCACTTGTGAATGATTTGGCAAACAGCCTCTGATTCCATTTTTATATAGGCGGAATCTTTAGGGTGAACCCATTAAAATAGGACTTTTCAGCTGCAGCCATGGAATAGACTTATTAATAATAATTATAAGTGTACAGATCTTTGAGCAAAACAATATACATAAATCTTTAAGTTCAAAATCATATGGATAGATCTTTTGGGCCAAGCATTAGGCATGTACCTTCTTTGTGTAGTCTTAGCCTTAGGGACTCCCCCCATTGGTCAAAGAGCAACTGATATCTTTTGTGCACCTTTCTGGCTGCCAACTTCAGGATTTTGAAAGTTGCAATCTGATTGGCTGTTCACACTTCCCTATAAACACATTTCTGGTTACCAGTTAAAAATTTCTCTCTCTCTCTCTCTCTCTCTCTCCCTACCTCCCTCCCTATCTTTTTCTCATTCTGTTTTCTCCTTTTTCTTTCTCCTTCTTTCATTCTCACTTTTCGCCTCTCCTCCCAGGCACAGTCTTAATGCTGAAAGGTTCAGTCCTGCGTTTTGGTTTTCTGGACTGCACTGGTGCTTTGATCCACAGTGCATATGAGGTGTGGAGAGATCCGCATGGTGCTGAGGACCCTGATCGGCCCCGCAGGAGAAAGTTGGTCAACTTTTCACCATGTTCCTCACAGGAAGCCAGCGGCGAGGGCCACCTGGCTGTGGTGTGCTCTGAACGCCAAGCCAAGGTCTTCCTCATGCCCTCACAGGCCTGCCTCTATGTGCACAACATCACAGAGTCTTCATTCGTGCTGCGTGCTGACGTGGTGGCCGTCTCCAATAGCGTGTGCCTGGCCTGCTTCTGTGCCAACGGACATGTCATGATCCTCAGGTTCAGCTCCATGGTCACTTCATGTTTGGCAGAAAGAGAATTGTTTATTAGCATTTAGCACAATGCTTTATTCCAAAGTAATGTTGATTTTGCTTGCTGATTTTTGTTTATTATTTTGTAAAAATATAAGTTTATAAAATTTTCTCTAGTCTCCATCCCATATTTCCTAAATTCGCATTTGTGATATTAACAAGTTTGTAATTGTTGAAGTTTAAATATTCTATTCCAGCTCCAAAATATTTATTTCTATTCAAATGCTTCTACTCCTGTTTTAGCAATAAATGGTAATGTTAATTATTACTTCAACATTGGCACTGATCCAACCCCTTAAAGCTTTAATCCTTAGAAGCATTGATGATTTCCCTAATCCTAGTCCTAATTCTGAGAATAATGTGGAGACACTCTTAATCCTGGTGTTATCCCCGGATGCAATCAATAAACTGGCACAGCCAAGCAGTGATCCCTCTCAGTGCTATTTATTGAACAATGAACAGACTATTGATGTGTTTCTTATTTGATCTAATTTTTCTGATTTTTTGTCTGTCTGTTTATATAATAACTGAAAGGTTATTAGACAAAGAGACAAAAAAAATTGTTCCCCTTTCAATGCTGCAAATGCTTGCGTTAATATCCTTCTGGTTCTGCGTTTATGTTGCAGCCTGCCAAGTTTACGGCCCCTGTTGGATGTACACTACCTGCCGCTAACAGACATGCGCATTGCTAGAACATTCTGCTTCACCAATGGTGGTCAGGCCCTATACCTGAGCTCTCCAACAGAAATACAGCGCATCACCTACAGCCAGGAGATGTGTGATAATTTGCAGGTGTGTGTGTGTGTGTGAGAGAGAGAGAGAGAGTCTGTGCTGTGTGCGTGACTGAATGTGTGAGCATGCATTTGTGTGCACAATTTTAAAGGGTGTGTGGGGAGGGTGGTGACAGTGCCTATTGAAGTGAAATGTCATGCTTGTCATAGATGCTTTGAGCTCTGCTGAGCTGAGCCCTGGTGTACCTTGCAAGCTGTCTCCCTCCCCCTCCTCCAATCTAGTGATGGAATAAATGGAAATCTGGAGAGTTCCTGTCTGCAGTATGATTTAGTTCAAGCGTAGCCTCAAACTGTGTCTGAAAAGCTGGCATTCAAATTCACACAAATGTTGCCTTCGAATTTCAAAGTACCTCTATATAGTAATGAACCTTATACACACATACTTCACTCGCGTACAAATGTATGGCTCACTAACAACCTACTGACTGACCCAATTGATTGGCTGCAGGAGATGCTAGGGGAGCTTTTCACACCCATTGAGACCCCCGAGGCGCAGAACCGAGGCTTCCTGAAGGGATTCTTTGGGGGCAACGCACAGACCTTTGACCGAGAAGAGCTCTGTGAGTGTACCTCTCATTCATCTGTGCGTATGTGTGATTTTACTTGTGAATAACTACACTATCAAAAGTCTCTTAATATACCTATGTTCAGTTGGTGAGGCAGCAGCAGGGAAGGCTTCTCGAAGTCTGGCCCAGCATATACCGGGCCAGGGCAGCGTGGAGGGCATACGGGTAGCAGCTGGCGGGGCAGTGGGTGATCTTGCCCGAGCTCGAATTGCCCTGGATGAGAGAGGACAGAGACTAGGAGAGCTGGAGGAGAGGACAGCTCAAATGATGGCCAGCGCTGAGACTTTCTCCAAACACGCTCATGAGGTAATACAGAAAGGGAAAGGAGAACAAAAAAAGCTTGTTTATGCACAACAGCTCGAGTCATACTCAAATGAAGGTGCATTATCTGAACTAGGATGATTTGTTAGCTATGTGCAGACATAGGATATGAACATCAATCATTAAAATAAACAATTTTCCCACTGCCCAAGTTTCAGATGCCATTCAGGGTTGAGCGTGAGAACGAGAATGTGGCCAAATGGGTGGAACAGGGCGGCACCTGCTGCCCTTAAATTTAAGCCACTCCAACTCTGACCTCAAATCACATCTCTAAGAGGTGTACTATTCCTACTGAATCCATGTAGACTCCCTGACTTACTATATCTAGCATGGTAAATTTAAATCTTTGTAGAATTGTAAGTATTTTGACTTTTGACTAAATCTCTTGGGTATTAAGAACTGTAGAGCCAATATGGTATAATACATGCTATTAAGTGCCCAAGTACTTACCTTTGTGCTTAAAGGGTGGTAAGACCAAGTGGCCAAGGTTAAGTAATATAATAAGTGGAAGTGATATATTATGGATTTTATGCACCAGTGAGCTAATCTTAGCTTCATACTAAATATGTACGCTGGTTTTCACTGTCTTCCACAGCTGATGCTGAAATGCAAAGACAAGAAGTGGTATCAGTTTTAAATGAGTTGGCCTGGATGAAGGCTAATTCTGCTCGCCAACCACAAGAGGGCACTCCTCTGGAACATGGACCTTCACTTTTTAAAAGAGAGGTTGAGAGGTGCTTAGGGCTGTTCCTTCTCTCTGGGGCTATGTATACAGGACTATACTTCTTAATCAGACTGGTTTGACAGACTGAAGACAATAACTGATGGACAGATACCATTAGCGTTAACAACTTTGGGGTGGTTCCTCCCCTCATACGTTATGGATTAGACCATCCTTCATTCATGTACAGGGGCCAGGGTCTTCTTTCAGAAGGAAAATTGGCTCTTGCTGTGTAGATACTTTAAAGTTATAAAAAAAAAAAAAAATCCCAACAAGACTGCATGAAACAAAAATGGATGACCTATAAAAACATAAAACTGCCATATTCAAAAGCAGCATGTTACTTTAAAACAAAGGGAAATAAAAGAATAACATACTTTTATTTAATAATATAAGCCAATACCAGAATCCTATGACAAAAACTTTATATTTTTTGAAATAGTGATAAAATATAAATAAAAAGGGAAACTGTATACCTGCATTGCTAAAAGGCCAAAATTCTGTTTTTTTAATTGCTCCATACTACTTCTTTTCAATAATGTATTATTTGAAAATTTCCACAGCTCTGTCTTCACATCAGTTATTCACGCAATGTGTTCCACCCTTGTGTTCTGATTACAGACATGAAAACTATTTAAAAACTACAACACTACAGAACAGACAAACCGCACTCACCAACATCCTCCAAACGTTATCACACATGCACCTTCATGTCACACCACTTTCAAAACAATACAGTGTTTACGAAGTAGCTGCTAACACAGAATTGTCCCTTAAATAACAGCTTTACTACTGAATCAAGTTACTTCACCCTCTCCTAGAAATGTATGATGTGGTTTTAGACGTATAAGCGAGAAGTAAGCTGTACTGGGCAATATGTGCTATGAGTGTATCTGTGTGGTCTTACTTGAGTGTGTTTCTATTCATAAAGCCAATGTAATAATACATGTGCCATATTCTAGATGGGTGAAGTATCTTTCCTGTAAACTAGCGATGAACTTGTCCGTGGTTGATATTTTAAGCCGTTACCTGTAGATTAAACTCTGTCTGTTCCAATACACTACAGTTTCAAATGTTTGTGTGGGGTTCAACTTATAATTTTCAGCTGACCTGTTAGGTTGTTTTGTTTTCTGGACTTTTCTTCTGCCTTGGGTCACATGTAACAAAGTCTAGTGAGTCAAAATGTACCTCACTCTAAAGATATTGTATGGAAAACCAAATCCATGAAGCTTGATCGAGAGAGTTTGTCAGTAGTTTGAGGTCAGAGGATTGTTCATTTGTGTCTTCTGATTCGAATATGTCTAAGGTGGCAGAGACTGAGCCATGGGGATGCTACATCAATATTTGTGTTCTTTGAGCAGTGTCTTTTAAACATATATATGGAGTGTTGTATGGAGCATAGAGAACCTTGCACAATGGGGCAATCCTGCTCGGACAGATGTTAACCTACATGTGAGCAAAATCATTTTGAATCTCATTTTAAGTGCGAAATCACGTGTAATTGGTTTAATGCTTCCTTTGACCTGTTGTACTTGTGTAAGACAATTTGTTTATCTTTTATATTATGGTTCCCAAAAATCCCATCCCATCTCTCTCCATGTCTTCTGCACTTCCACTCTGTATATATAATGTGGCCAAAGCATTCATACATATGCTCTCCAAGTCAAAATCAGACCTAAACAGAAACCAGTAGGACACGGATTTCATCTCTGCTAAGGCTGTACACAAAGCAAAACCTGTCATCAAAATATTTAAGGACAGTTATTCAAAAAAAAAAAAGCTAGCATGGCTAAGAAATTGATCAAGGGCATGAACGCCAGCAGTTAGGCTTAACTATCCCTTTAAAAGTTTTTAAATACTGGAGTGAGCAACTCCAAACTTAATATAATACATCAGTGTGAACCAAGTAAACCCACATGCCCATGGTAATAGCCGTGTCATTCTAGAGAAAAATGACCATTTTCCAATTACCAATTACCATTGTCTGTCCATCATTTCAAGGCTAAAAGAAAGTGCTTATATCTCATGTTTGTTTTTAACAGCAAAAAAATACAGGGTGTTATGTTTCTATGTTCTCGGCTTTTATACTAAAATGTACAGTTGAACCTGAAGAGAGCTGGGAGAAATGTCATACAATGAACTCATGTGATTTCTTCTGTAAATGTTTTACCTGTTGAAAGATGGTACTGCGTCTAAAATTCTGAATGTAGTTCTGTAGTCCTCCCTCTGTCCCAAACTCTGAACCGCTCCTCTCTACGGAGAATGCGGCACCGTCCGTCTTGTTTAAATACTACCACTTTTTGTTCTTATCGATATTACAGTAGTATTATAGAGGTTACTGGAATAAAAAAAAAAAATCATGAAACATATGTTGATGCTAATCAAATTGAAATAAACATTGATTGATGTACTCATGACAATGTGAGATTGATTTGTTTCTCACACAATATGTTTTGTTTAAATGAAAAATCGAATTAAATATTGGAAATTTGTGTCATCTATTGTCAGGGTTATTATTTGTGCATTTGTTTGTTTGATCGTTTGTTTGTTTATAATAAGCAAAGAATCGTACGTCATAGTGATCATGACATCGGATCGTGTCTGGATGGAATTTAAACAATAAAGTAAAAGAGTGAAAGAATTCTCTAGAAATGTATGTATTCAAAGAATGCATAGCTCTGTGCACTGGTCTTTGGGGTGGGGGGGGGGGGGGGGGGGGGGGGGGGGGGGGGGGTCTGATTGGTAGAGAGCCCTGCATTTCGGGTTGGCATCTCTATATTGTGAGTAATACGACAATCTCACTAGATTCTGTGACTTTTTACAGACTGCTCTAGTGACTTTATTTCAAAAAAGAGCCTAGTGAAAATCTAGCAACTTTTTGAGCAGTCGTTTGCAAGTGTCCTGCACATTTATATGGCACTCCAGCTCACATCACAGCTGCTGGTTATACTGGTCGAGAGAGCAGGTTTGGTCGATTCATCATCAGTGTGTAAAGCCTGACCAGGTCCTGCTTGCACATGCCAATATTCCCAATGACAAATCACTGATCACCATTTTTGTCCTATCTGTGCAGCTCTTTGTTCTTTCTTTTAAACTCTCTTCTTGGCTATATTTTCAAGTAATAAATGTGAGTTATTCCATACAAAACCATTTTCCTTCACGTCTCTTTCCAACTTCTCACTAACACTGCTTGTTTTTGTCTGGGTTATAGTAGTTAGTTTGTGGTACCATGACCTTTTTATATTCTGAGAAAAACGTATTCTATTTTATTCTTCTGAAGACTCTTCAGAAAAGATTCCTTCTTCGTGTAACATGTTTTGTGTAACGTCTATTCAATAAACATGCAAATTAGTCTCCAGCATCATCTGGCGACTTCTGTTATTCATTTTTTGAGCATACACTAGTATACACTAGGAATACACAATTGGATACTATAACCTTAAAATTGACCACCTAGCATTGCATATCATTACATTTATTAGGAAGGGCAAATCATATCAACAAACTAGTGTATCTAAAAGTAAGTATGATGACTTGTGTCAGTCAGTAGGACATAGCATCCCACATACTTGCACATCTGCTTATGTCTAAATAGTATCTATGGCTACATTTACATGCACATCAAATTCCGTTTAAGGTCTATATTTGGGTTGCAGCCATATTCCGAATATGATGTTTATATGCGTACAGGCATCAGAATATTCCTTCTCACTATCAAAAATGCCCGCCAACACCGACTTGAAATGGAAAAGGTCAGGTAAACATCTGTTAAGCTAAGCATCTGTTAGCACCTACAATTCCTTGCAGACTGAGCATGTGCATATATCAACTTTCAGTGGATTTTCTGAATAAGGGGTTTACATGCAACAAATGTCCGATTAAAACAGGCATATGGGAATCAGAATATTGTCTCTGAATTGGGTAGATTGCGGTGTCTACATGACTCAATACTAATTAGAATATTGCCAAATTCTGATGAATATTGGAATATTGATGTGCATTTAAATGTAGTCATTGACTTCTTGAGCATACACTAGTAAACTTCCCCTGAAAAGAGTTGGCAACACTGGAGGAATACAGACTCGGATGCTACAACCTTAAAATTGACCACCTGGCATTGCATATCATTACATTTACTGGGAAGGGCAAATCATATCAACAAATTATTATATCTAAAAGTAAGCAAGATTAATCGTGTAAATCAGCAGGACATAGCAGCCCACATACTTGCACCTGTGCTTATATCTAGTGTCAGTTACTGTTCTGTGAACACGTCAAATCTGCGCAGATCTGCGTAAAGTGTGCGCCGCATGAACACAGCTGACCCAGTCTGTGGAGCCGACCAATCAGATGTAGCGCTTCAGGGAGAGGTAGCGGGCCACGTCCAGAAACCGCATACTATCCTACTAAATAGTATGTCAACATTGTACACTACTGAAAGATGGTGTGCTGATGAATCCTGCTGTTTAGTAGGATAGTGTGTTCTTCCGGACTTCCAGTATTCCTGAGCACAAAGAGACGCAGCCGGTGTTGTGTACAAACACATCATTTGAATCAGTACTGAGCATTACAGTGCAAACTTTTCACAGGTTTGGAGGACGCAATGTCGCGGTCTTAATACTAAGGAACTGCTACCTGATTTTAAATCAGAGAGCCTTCACTGGCGAGGAGACCTCACATTAGCGCCTGAGCTAGACACTGCGGGTGAATCAGACAATGCTGTGGCGACGTGTATTGGGATTTTTGCGGTATTGCACGCTGTTACAGGCTCTGTTTACAGCGGCAGTGTGCACCAGTGCAGTACCCAGTGCCTCCAAAAGTTTGGTGTGGGGCCTCGGACTGGAAGCAAACGCCGTGCTCCCTGCTCGCTTCTTCTTCATCCAGTCCGTGGACAAGACCGGGAAAAAGTAAGCAGGCCTGTGGACTTCATTCCTTCTCAGCAAGAAGTTCAGTTAAGCTTCCCATCTCACTGGGTGAATGAATACCCCATAAATAAATTCACTAGAGTACAACCAAAGACGTTCCCGAGACACGTTTTTTAGCTTAATTCAGATCCAAAGATGTATTATATATGTTATATGAATATTATTTTGTGTCACATTTCAGTTATCGCCAAAACAAGGGTTGCCAAATAGGAGCCCAATGTAAAAACAAAATGAAACGCATTACGCATGCGCAGACTCTGAGGCACTATACTACCTGTGGGTGAGATCACACTGGGAAATTCAGCAAGATTACAGCAAGTACTACTGATACCTGACATATGCACTAGGATTACTGAAATATTCAGTGAGGTTAGCTGGACACTTTTTGAAGTCCGCTGTCACACACCACACTTATGGTGCCAGGCAGAAATTATGGTAAGATTTTATAAATCTTGTTGTATGGTGACAAGTCGCACTGCACATTTGAATCCCTGTTCCTGTAGGGTTACAGTTTCTATACACTGTATGTCATGAAGTGGGTGCTAACGCTGTTCGTGGAAAAAAGACTCCTATCCAGTAATATAAAGCATTTTTCTGACACCCTTATTGGGTATGCCACAGTGATTGAATTATTCATTTGGACTGTTCAGCAGGACTGTATTTAGGTCCAGGAGAAGAATAACACCCAAGTGGATTCTACATGACTTTATATTACTCCAGTTTAAAGCTCATCTCAATGTCTACAGAGTGTCCCAAAAGTCTCCATACATGGGGGAAATTAACACTTTTTTAGCAAAATGTCTTCAGAAATTTTTCATACTTATATATGTATTTTTTCAGATAGCCTTTAAGAATGCCTTTGACAAAAGAAGAACATACTGAAATCATTCTCATGGTTGGATCGGGAAGCTGTCGCAAGGTTGCGATGGACTTTAACAGGAAACATTGCAAGCACGTGACACACGACACTGTTGCCAAACTTATTAACAAATTCAAAAAGACTGGACGTGTTGCGGACCAGCTGAGAAGTGGACGTCCATGTACATCCACTGACGAAGGCACAACTGACGTGGTGCAGGCAAACACAGTCCCCTACGTATGGAGACTGTTGGGACACCCTGTATAATACATCACTACCCTAAAGTTTGCCAAATTATATCTAATCAAATCAAGCCCTTTTCTATCCTGTGTGAAAGCAGCATATTTCAGCAGGAAACATCTGGCAATGCTATATTCACTTAACTTAAGAAACTTTTGCTTAAGTTTAAATTTACTGTACTGCAAAAACATTTACCTTGATTATAGGTAAATCTTTATAGAGCCCATCCATCCATTTCCTGTACAGCTTATCCTACAAAGGGTCGCAGGGAGCCTGGAGCCGATCCCAGGAGACTTGGGGCACAAGACACCCTGGACAGGGTGCCAACCCATCACAGGGCACAATCGCGCACACACACACATGCACCACGGACAATTTAGAGACGCCAGTCAGCGTACAGCACGTGTCTTTTAACTGGGGAGGAAAGTGGAGTAGCTGGATGAAACCCCTGAAGCACCGGGCGAACATGAGCGCACACACACACACACACGCACACACACACACACACACACACACACACACACACACACACAGGCGGGAATCGAACCCCCAACTTTAGAGGTGTGAGGCAAATGGGCTAACCACTAGTTTGCAGGCGGTCATAGCCTGAACAAGAAGAACACAATTTTAAAACATGTTCTACTTCTAACCGCTCCTAAATTGCGCATGTACACACGCACGCCAAGTCACAACGTGACATATGACTCAGTATTTACGATGAATACTGCTGTCATATAGCCATATTTACCTTTTTTTCATCTTACCTCATTCCACGTGTACAACATATAGAGTTATCTGCTCAACAGATTTTAACAGAGATCCCCAGAAATCACTAGAAGTGTATGCAAAATACACTGACCCTGGCAGACGAGATGATAGGATTTTATCTCCAGCTGTGGTTCTGTGAATGCTGGATAACCACCAGGGTTTCATTTTTTTTTTTATTTCTAACCAGCACTGAACTCTGCGAGAAGGTTCCAGGGAAAGATGGCTGTATGACAGCAGTCAAACATCTCTATGCATCTCTTAATCTGTTTCATTTATTCCTGGATTACAGTTTTACAGCCTCACCTGGAGCCAATACATTCGAAGTGAAGATTACATCCCCATCAGAACCTTTCTCCAGGATCTGGGTGCAGGTTTTAGACCGTCACGATGGATCCTTTCTGGTGCGTTACCGCATGTACGCCAGCTACGCAGACCTCAGCATTCAGATCCTACTGAAGACTAAACATGTGGCCAAGTCTCCGTACATTCTCAAAGGTGAAAATTGTCTCTTCCTGGGAAAAAAAACTGGTGTGGACTATAGTCTAGTATCTTGATCAAGACATGTAAAACTGCAACATCATTCAGAGTCACTTTGACCCAGAATTACATTTTACATTATTTGTTCAGAAACCAATAAAACCAAGGCTGCCTAGATTTTTTTTTACACTTAAAATCTTGTTTCTAATCAAACCAGCTTCTAACCAAAACAAATTCTACATCTAACTACATAGTTAATAGTTAAAAAAAAAAAAGCTGACATTTAATAAATGCCCAGTTACCTCACCATCTCTCTCAATGTCTAGGTCCAGTGTACCATGAATCATGTAACTGTCCAGAGCCCAGTGGTGCATTGTGGGAGAAGCACATGCATTGTCCCTCTTCATTTTCTCAGATCCAGCATGATCTGTCAGTCTTTGCTAAAGTGGACCTAGAACGCAATGCCCATGAAATCCCTCAGCGCTTTGGCCAGAGACAGAGCCTGTGTCACTACACCATCAAAAATAACCAGGTACTTTATGCAATTTGTGTGGAGTTGCTGATTCTCCTTTGGTCACTAGGTGGTGATAGCACCATAGACAAAAGGAGGACAACGTTATCCTTGCTTACCTTTAAAAAGTACTGTGAATCCAGTTTTCCCAATGCTTATGCTTACTGACACAAACCTTTTCTCCAAAGTGATAAACCATACATATCCAAAACATGCAACTACAGCCCCAACCATCAATTTAACACTTCCAGCTCATGCAAGTATTACAAATATGCGTATCTGCATATTATATGCAGGTTAGGATGAATAAATCCTGTTTGTTTTAATGCACAGGATTAAAAATGGTAGAGTTCAACATTAGTGCTCTAATAGGACAAACACATATGAAATCATTACTGTGTGCCATTCTGATGAGTTTGTGTTTGTATTCAGGTGTATATCAAAACACACGGTGAGCATGTTGGCTTCAGGATCTTCATGGATGCCTTTCTCCTCTCTCTCACACGGAAAGTATGTACCGATCGACACATTAGTAGATAAAAACGAGAAAAAGATGTTCTGGTGCCAGTGTACAGTTCAATATGTATCAGCTTCTGTTTTCTTCTGTGCTAAGAAGCTAAAGTACTTTTTGAAATTTTGGACAGCAGAGGGCAGCAACACACTGATTACTCTGTGTCAGCAAGATGCATTTAAACTCTACTAATTATCTTGTAGCACTAAATAAATTGTAAAATAAATGTTCAAAAGTTTAATTAGTGACTTCCACCTTCTTCTCACAATTTTTACAAACAGATTCAGTCCTAGCAGATGATCAGGATTTAATCAGTGACTGTGATGTTAATCCTGGATTTCCGTGTGATCAGGTTAGGCTTCCAGATGTTGAGTTCTTTGTGAACTTGGGTGACTGGCCCCTGGAGAAGAGACGGCCCTCTGAGAAACTCCATCCCATCTTTTCTTGGTGTGGCTCCAGTGACACTAGAGATATCGTTATGCCAACCTATGACCTCACGGAGTCTATACTGGAGACCATGGGCAGGTATGGAGTTCATGTGGAACACGATAATGCATAAATTAGTCTTGCTAAGCCTCCTTTGTATTCTTCCAGAGTAAGTTTGGACATGATGTCAGTGCAGGCAAACACGGGTCCTGCGTGGACTGAGAAGAATAGTACAGGGTTCTGGAGGGGCCGTGACAGCAGGAGAGAGCGTCTGGAGCTGGTGAAACTGGCACGGGCAAACCCTACGATGCTGGATGCCGCTTTCACCAACTTCTTCTTCTTCAAGCATGATGAGAGCCTTTATGGACCACTCGTCAAACATGTTTCCTTCTTTGATTTCTTTAAGGTGAGGGAGTGATGGATGAATAGATGGGTGAATAGATGGGTGAATAGATGGGTCAGCAATGACTGGCAGTGGATAGATGTTATATTTATGGATGGATTTGTATGTATTGGTTTATGGTTGTATAGGTGGAGGGATGGATGGGTAAGTAGTCAGACTGAATCAGTGGATGAGTGGTTTGATTTAATGGAAAGGTTGATAGATGGATGTGTGATGCCAACATAGCATTTGGTGTTTTTCAGTATAAGTATCAGATAAATGTTGATGGAACGGTGGCTGCGTATAGAATGCCCTACCTTCTGGCCGGAGACAGTGTGGTGTTGAAGCAGGACTCCATATACTACGAGCACTTTTATAGCCAGCTCCAGCCCTGGGTTCACTACATCCCCATCAGAACAGACCTCAGTGACCTGTTGGAGAAGATACAGTGGGCTAAAGACCACGATGAAGAGGTAAAGTTCCGATGGTATAAATGCTTAACATGTTCTTATAGGTAGAGTAATAATGAATCAAGTAAGATTTACAAGATGACCAAACACACTAACTGTGTTCTGGACTTGACTAAACCTGATCAAGAGTTGCCTAATTTTAAAATCCACTATAATGTTACCTTTTTAAATCACAAAGCTTTATTACTATTAAATTATTAAGAAGGTTTTGTGGCTTGAAGACAGAAAGGATTTGATTGCCAGTTGTTTTGCTCCAGTATGTTTAGGCCAAATGGACGGGTAATAAAATCATAACCATAACCATAAAGAATATAAAATAAAAAAATGTTTACATTTGCTTTTAAAAAATATCCTTCCAAATATCTTTGTATTATTTGATTTACTTTGCAGGCTAGGAAAATTGCACAGGCTGGTCAGCACTTTGCACGTATCCATCTGATGGGTGACAGTATATTCTGTTACTACTTCAAACTCTTCCAGGTAATAATTCACAACTATTGTAACATACTTATCCCTGCTTTTTCACACCAATTCGATCCTTTGGGTTACTTGTGTTGTGTACCTTTGAGTTGCATACACTATATTGCCAAAAGTATTGGGACACCCCTCCAAATCATTGAATTCAGGCATTCCAATCACTTCCATGGCCACAGGTGTACAAAATCAAGCACTTATGCATGCAGACTGCTTCTACAAACATTTGTGAAAGAATGGGTCGCTCTCAGGAGCTCAGTGAATTCCAGCGTGGAACTGTCATAGGATGCCACCTGTGCAATAAGTCCATTCGTGAAATTTCCTTGCTCCTATATATTCCACAGTCAACTGTTAGTGGTATTATAACAAAGTGGATGCAATTGAGAACAACAGCAACTCAGCCACGAAGTGGTAGGCCACGTAAAATCACAGAGGGGTCAGCGCATGCTGAGGCGCACAATGCGCAGAAGTCGCCAACTTTCTGCATAGTCAATAGCTACAGACCTCCAAACTTCATGTGACCTTCAGATTAGCTCAAGTACAGTGCGTAGAGAGCTTCATGGAATGGGTTTCCATGGCCGAGCAGCTGCATCCAAGCCACACATCACCAAGTGCAATGCAAAGCGTCGGATGCAGTGGTGTAAAGCGCCGCCACTGGACTCTAGAGCAGTGGAGACGCGTTCTCTGGGGTGATGAATCACGCTTTTCCATCTGGCAATCTGATGGACGAGTCTGGGTTTGGAGGTTGCCAGGAGAACGGTACATT
>CM040979.1:7229014-7242271 GCA_022985145.1 Pangasius djambal
CAGCTGCCTTACTATTTTGAGTCGTCGCATTCTGATAATTTTCCCAAGTGCAGATCTTATTGAAATAAGCACCTCTCAACATATTCAGTGCTTTGTCTATGTATTTTCCACTGCCATTATTTATAATGTATTATTTCCTTTTTTTTAAATCTTGAAATTAAATGTACTCATTTGTAAAACTAGATTTTGAATTCCTTAATCGTACAAAGTAAACATGTGCGATTACCAGGCAATGCTATTCGTTTGCTGGAGCAAGAAGGATATGGTATTTTATGCCACCCTGACTACCTGATGTTGCTGTTATTATTCTGTATGTTTCATATATGTACTCTTTATGCCGAATGTACTGAGTGACTGGTGAAATATCTGATTAATGTGGTTTTATTGCGTAGATTTTGACTTGTTCTGTTGGTGACAGCGACCAAACCACTAGTCTGCTGGTAATGCCGATATTATTTTAAGTCTTATCGTTTCTACAGTAAATCTGTGGTCTTACAAAAAGAGTAATATGGATCCTAACACACGTTTAGTCATTAATGCTACATGAGACAAGACATTGCACTGCAATTCTACACAATAGCCTAATAAGTGCCTCATGGATTTACTTTTTTGTCTCATTGTTCACACTCATTGTTGACCCACACAATTCACCTCAGATAACATACTTAATATTGGGCATTTTAATTAATGCTTTTATTCAGAAACGTTTCAACAGACATAGGATTTTTCTTCATTTATGCACATGTATGATACCGAGCATCATTAGCTTTTGCCGATGCTCCTCCTTGCCACAAGATGGCGATATACAGCAGCTTCATGCTGTCGCATTGAGCGCTGAAACTCGAATGAAGATGGTGGCTGTCAGTGAGGTAAGAAATGTACTGAGTATGTTGCGGCTGTTTACTTACTTTTAGCTTTATTAATTATTGGGATAATTGATTTGACATTTCAGTATGAAATAAGTAATACAAAGCGTTAAGTCAAATGTTTACATGACTCTGATTGGGTTAAGTATGTGCTTCAAAACTTCGCCTAACGAATTTACTTCGAATAATTACGGCGTAGCAAAATGCTATGTAAAGTTTGGTTCTTTTTTTTTTTTTTTTTTTTTTTTTTTTAAACTCATCTCCCCAGTTTAGCCTCTTACCTATATTAACAGTCTTCCAAAGAATGCGCTGCTTCATCTAGATGTCTTAGTCACATACCGTGGTCAAGCCAGCCGCAGTAGACACTGGAGTGCACGTATATACGGGGTTTTACGGTAACCACCCTGCCAATGGGGGAAGAACGCTGCCTCTGATCTGCTTTAGTTAAAATGTAATAGACACATGCACACCTTCATATTTATTACAGTATCAAGAACTTTTCCTGGAATAAAATGTACAACGCATTTATTATGCAAATATAATATTCACAACAATGAGCATCAGTTCAACAATTTACAATAACTAGATAAAACGAGCGCCTTATTCATGATAAGAGCACTACTCTATTTTCCTTTCAAATGAAATTGAAATTACACTGTTATCTTTAATAGACTGGATTTATAACATGGCCAACACTTTCATGGTTTTACCAAGCTAACATTAGTTAGGTAGTTTCACTGATCAGCTATAAATGTTTCTCATTTCTGTAGGAGAAGGTGAAAATCCCATTTGGATCCAAAGAGCTGGAAGGTGTTCTCACAGTTCCTGAAACAGAGTGTGTACAGACAGCTGTCATCCTCACACACGGAGCAGGGGGAGATATGAACCTGAAGCCATTAATGTCTTTGGCACGAGCCGTCACCACTTCCGGTCTGCTCTGCCTTCGATTCACATGCAAAAGCCTGAACCTGGCGCACAGAGTGAGGGCCTATGAAGCAGCCGTTGTAAGCACAGACAGTACAGTGCATATAAAAGCCTACGCGCCCCTGTTCAAATTGCAGGTTTTTGTAAAGTAAAAGAATGACACTAAGATAAATCATGAAGTAATCAACAAACTAATACTTTGTTGAAGCACCTTTTGATTTTATTACACCACTCGGTCCTTTGGGGTTAGAGTCTATCAGCACGGCACATCTTGGCTTGGCAGTATTTTCTCTCTCTTTCTTGCATAAACATTCCAGATCCATCAAATTGTAAAGGCATCTGCTGCACACAGCCCACTTCAGGTCACTCCACAGATTTCTAGTTGGATTCAGCTCTGTCTCTGACTAGGTCATTCAAAAACATTGATCTTCTTTTGGTAAAGTCATTTCTTTGTTGATTTGGATGTATGCATTGGGTGAAATTCCTTTTCATCTTCAGCTTACTAGCAGACACCTGATGGTTTTGCACTAAAATTGACTGCTATTCATGATTCCTTCCACCTTCATAAAAGCCCCAGTTCTGGCTGAAGAAAAGCAGCCCTAAAGCATGGTGCTGCCACCATCATGCTTCACCGTGGGTGTGGTGTTCTTTTGGTTTTTTGCACCAAACATACCTTTTGGAATTATGGTATTGGACTTATCAGACCATAACACATTTTGTCACATAGTTTGGGGTGATTTAGTTGAGTTTGGATGTTTTTTGCGAGAATGGGCTTCCATCTAGCCACCCTACCCCATAGCCCAGACATGAAGTATACGAGAGATTTTTGTCACATGCAGAGAGTAATCATACAGAGAGTACTTTTCACATATTCCTGCAGCTTCCTTAATCTTGCCATTGGTCTCTTGGCAGCCTTCCTGGTAAGTGTTTGTCTTGTCCTTTTATAAATTTTGGAGGGATGTCCTGTTCTTGGTGATGTCAACGTGCTGCCCCATTTTCTCCACTTGTTGATGATGGGCTTTACAGTGTTCCATGGTACATCTAAAGTTTTGGAAATTCTTTTATACCCCTTTCCTGATCAATATCTTTTGACAAGTGATATACCATACATGCTTCGTAAGCTCTTTGCAGACCACGGCTTCAGCAGTCAGATGAAACCAAGAAGATGTGAAGAAAATCTTACAGAAACAGCTGGTCTTTATTTGGGGTTAATCAGAATAATTTAGTTGATAACAGCTGTATGATATTTACGTTTGAACATGAGATTGAATGTGACTGGTTCATTCTGAACACAGCCACATCCCCAATTAAAAAAGGGTGTGCACACTTATGCAACCAGGTTGTAACTTTTTTATTTTTCCTATAATTTCTTTTTTCTATTTTTAAAATGCTTCTGATTGTTTTCACTTAATTTTATATGTTAGAATTTCACACTGAGAGTGGAAAAATGATCTTGGTTTGATCCTGGTTTCTGAAATGATCATATGTTTCATATTTTTACATCACAAAAACCTGCCATTTTAACAGGGGTGTGTAGACTTTTTTATATCCATTATAGTTATACAGTCCCGGTCATTGCACTCTTGGTCGTAAGTGATCTCACAAGCAGACTTTTATGTTTTTACAGGTGTACTTGAATACCCATGATAGATTTACACTGAGTAACATTTTCCTTGGGGGTGAGTGTACAGTACTCGGCTCTGCAGTTCATTGTAAATCACATGCTGTCTAATGATATGCCCCATCTGGACTTCTGAACAAACCTGGAAATACAATAAGATCCTCACAACAAAATGTTTCTCTTTACAAACGCAGACTTTTTGGAATACTGTTTGTGTTCCAGGACGTTCGATGGGAGCTCGAGCTGCTGTGGCCCTGGGCAGACATTTGTGTTTCAAGGAAGAAGTTAATGTCCAAGGTCTGTTGTGTGTGTCCTTCCCCCTACATCCTCCTGGCCAAACACATGCTCATATTAAACGTAGTGAGGACCTGAGAGCGCTTTCCCACATTCCTGTGCTCTTTGTATCCGGGACTGCAGACAACATGTGTGAACGAGTGAGTTTGTTTCATGGAAATGCACAATTTAATCTAGTGCCAGTCTTCTGTCAGATTTCCAATTCCAGAAAGAGGGTTTCCTAGAATATTGATTAGAATATTAGATGAAGAAAAAAAGACAATAAAAGAGTACTGTAAATATTAAAGAAGAAGCCAACATCTTAGATATAAAGGGCTGTGGTCAGTTCTGTTTCTTAAACCACAATAAGTAGATTTATGTCGGGAAGAAAATGAATCGGAGTCGACCTTGAACAGCAAGCACTTAACATTTGACAAAAAGTTCCATTATTAGATTACCGCAATACAGAATGCAAGTACTCTACATACATCCTCATGAGCCATGGCTAGTGTTTGTCTGAGACCACTTTTTACTTCCAGATATTGACAATTCTGGAGAAAAATGAATAAATTGCTCACATGTACTAGGTTTGACCTCTGTACCAGAAGTCAAAATTTTGAGTAATGATCTTATAATGAGCTTGTACTTTCTCCTCAGCAACTTCTGGAACGTGTTGTGGAGCAGATGGAGAGCCCAAGCTCTGTGCATTGGGTGGAGGGAGCCAATCATGGACTGGCAGTGAAAGGGAGAACTGAGGAGTCCGTGCTAGATGAGGTCAACTCACAAATCATCACATGGATTCTAAAACATGTCTGAAGATGGATGCTATACTGATATGACCAGTCCAATATCGGACTCTCTGCAACTCCAATACCGGAGGTGCTAGTTGTGTTGTCACTTTTATATATGTTATGTTGTAAATTTTATATAAGACAAAATAACACTATTTTTGTAAATAAAAAAAATCCTTAAATTGTGGTGGTCTTCTGATATGCTTATGATTAAGGCTTTTAACCCCTTAAACTCTGAAGAGACTAATTAAATATGTTCAGTCAACTCTGGAATTATTGGCACCCTTCAGGAGAATAGGCTAAATTTCTAGAAAGTGCTCATACTAGGTGTACTGTTAAGAGACTACAGGTCTTCTTTTTCCATTCAGTTCATTTGAATTTTATAACACTTTAACAAATCAACCCGGAATGGATTTCCTTTGTGGGATGGGGCAGAGGTCGAAGCACCGCATACCCATTGTTAGTAACTGTATACTGACAGAGTGCACCATTGCGGTCTACCTGTGAAAATAGTTAATTAATCTAGGTACAAGGTTTGTACCTAAGTAAACTGGAACTTTAGTGTACAAGCCCTGAAATGTCTTATGAACTGTGCCTTCAAATCCATGCAGCTTTCCAGTCTACATAATCATCTGCATATTGACAAAAAGTGATGTTCACTAATGAGTCAGCTCTTTGAGCTGGCACTTTTAGGTGAACGACTCCTGTATATTAATCATTTAGGGTTTTTTGTTTGTTTGTTTGTTTTAAGGATGTAGGTAAAAATACATGGAAATGAAGCATACACACATCACAGGCACAATAACGTTGGTATGTTTATTTATGAATGCACATTTGTAGATTGTAGACTTGCAGATTTTACAATTATTTAAATAGATTTTGTATAAAATACAGTGCAAAGTAATGTTTTTTTATTAGTCTGATGAAAAAAAACAAAAAAACAATAGAAACCCTCACAGAATTTGTAATTGTTTTAATGGTTATAATGGGAATTGTATTGGTTTTAATGGAAACTGTAATGGTCCCTGTGGGTCTCTACTGGTAATTTGTTGTCTTCTATTGGTGGCATATTATGTCTAATGGATACCATTAAGGACCAATAATGGTAATAGTTTTAATGGTTAGCAGATGGTTTGTAATGATATTTGTAGTGGAAACCATTAGAATTTCTGTGATGGTTTCTATTGTTTTTTTTTTCAGCAGGGCTAGTAGAGTGTAAGATTTATTAGGGTAGAGAAAGAGTTTATGAGACAATTTCAGCAATAGTTAGGCAAAGAAGAATAATTACTTGTCTAAAGATCACAGACTTTGTCTGGTTTAGACAGGAGTGGGCTCTTAATACTGAGCTGAACCAAATCCAGTGAAAAGAGTCGGAATCCCATCACTACTGATTCTCACAAGCAGTCCGTGAGGTGAATCATCCATTCACCCATCCATCCATCCATCCGTCCGTCCATTTTCTGTGCAGGGTCTGGAGCCTATCCCAGGGGACTCGTGGCACAAGGCGGGGGACACAATCGCACACACACTCACACACCCATTCACACACTACTGACAATTCAGAGATGCCAATCAGCCTACAAAGCATGTCTTTGAACTAGGTGAGAGAACCGGAGTACCCAGATTAAACCCCAGAAGCAGGGGGAGAACATGCAAGGGGAATCATCTAAATATTATATCTATATAATATAATCTGTAATATCCTTCGAGGATACACAAGGATCGTTCAAGGATAACTTGTCCTGGATAAAAGGGTTCACGGTGAATCTGCTTACTGGTTTCTGTACCTAAATCATTGGTTTCTTTTTGGGGGGATTGTGGAAGAGGGATCTGGCAACCGTCGAGACGTGTTCAAGCCTTCCAGGTCCTGTTCGCCTTTAAACAACATGGCGGTTGAACCCTGGAACAAAATAAACATTCCGTGTCCAGGTGCTGCTGCGGCTTGCAGAATCACTTTTAACACCAGAACAGGTATTTTGTTGTTATTAACACTGCTCTAGTGGTAGATATTGTCTGATACAGTGATTGGACTGTTCTGTTCAGACTTTGTTTCTTTGTGAGTGTTACACACGTGGGTACAGCGTTTTTAAAAATGGTTAACGTACGTGTTAGTGTTCTATATTAATGTGTGTGTATGTCCCGTGGTGTGCTAGTTGACTTATTAAGTTGTTGGTTAAATTTCAGCCGCTGTAACGGAAGCTGTGCTGGTGAATTGTGGGAGCGTGCTGAAGCTGCTGGACAGCCGCGTGCTGCACACAGAGATCCGCGTGCTCCATGAGATCCTGTATGTTCTGCACAACAGCTTCAGGCAGCACAAACCTTTCCGGGCCATCAAGCAGGTCTACTTTCTTATTTCTTACTAAATCACAGGTTCCTCCCCGTACCCTCACCCCCCTGTCTTACACATTTTAGTGCTTTCCCTGCTCCCAACACCACTGATCAAACTGATTAGCTTAGTGCCCTTCCTCAGTTGAAGTGGGTGTGTTTAGATCAGGGAAAACACTAAAATGTGCAGGACAGGAGGTATTTCAGGACCAGGGAGCATTTCTGATATTACATACTATTTATGATTTAACATATAACAACGTTAAATGTTGTTTGCTTTTGTGTTCACTACAGGTTGAGCAATGCATAACCCGACTGAAGGAAATGAAATTGCAGGGAGCCTTGCAGGACCTGCAGGAGCTATGCCCAAATGAAATCCAGAGGTAAAACAATGATGAGTGAAAGAAAGCATGGGACAAAAACAAAACAAACAGCTAATTCTGGTATAGTACTAGCAAGACCAGCATAATCAGACCATGTCAGAAGAAATCTTGACCATGACTTAAACAGTAGGTATGTCACCTGCCCAGTTATCCCCTGGACAGTCCAGTTTCCAGGCTGTGTCCTGGTGTCTGGTTTTAACTGTCATTTGTCCATTTTATTTGCAATGTTGCTGAATGAGTAATACATTTATGACTCTCACTCCCCACTTTCCTGCCATATATTTTTTTTTAAGTAACAGCAGATCTTAAAGAGTGATGTAACAAGTCACAGCTTCTGTCTAAAATAAATAAGTGCCCAGAAAGAAAGAAACCAATGGTCACAGAGTCATGTCCAGGTAGAAATCTGCATTCGGTTTAATTTCGGACTCTCATTTGCTGACTCCTTTGATCTTGCTTTGAATAACATATCACTGCTTATAGTGATGAGATCATGAGTATTGCTGGAAGAAACATTAGGGGTGAGTCTTGACCTTAGGTGTACTGTGTATGATGGGACATAGGGGTCTTGGCATGTTGAAATGCCAACTCAACCAATTATTGAATAATATCCATTCTGACAGGATGGCCCTTTACTGTTGTTCACAGCATTCAGAGCCTTCTTTTTTTTTTCCTCTGTTAGGGGAGATCAAATTCCTTTTGGGAGAGTTGAGTTTCCCCATAATTTCCCCACAGCTTATAGACCTGATTTGTTCTCCGTGCAGGAATGTGGGAGTTGATGTGGGACATTGCAACGTCCCCAGTCAGCCCATGCTGGAATGGTTTTGTCTTAAGCTGTTGGGGGCCTCCAGCCTCCTTTGCCGGACCCTGGACCAGTGCACCAAAGCCTTCTCGTATCCTCCACTGCCTACAGGCATACAGCTTTAGTAACGTACATGGAATATTACCATGCATGAATATAGACTTTACATATAATTGTATATTTGTTATGAAGGGTTTTTGAACTCTGTCATATAAATGAGAAAATGAGAAACTTTCCACCTTTGTGGAAGACTTGCTGACGCCTGAGTATCCTTATAAAATAATGTTTAATAAATGATAAAAGAAACATCTAACAGTTTCACCAAAGCAATGATTATACTTTTTTTTTCCAATAACATTTTAATATGCTTATTATTAGGCTTAAATTATGCTATACAGCCAAAGGTTTGTGGACACCTGACCATCATACCCATATGTGGGTCTTCCTCCAAACTGTTGCCACAAAAATTTGTCTTTGTATACTGTAGCATTGCAATTTCCATTCACTGGAAGTAAAGGGCCCAAACCAGTTCCAGCATGACAGTGTCCATGTGCATAAAGTGAGGTTTATAAAGACATAGTTTACCCAGCTTGGAATGGGGGAACTCGAGTGTCCTGCACAGAGCCCTGACCTCAACCCCACTGAACACCTTTGGGATGAACTGGAACACCGACTGCACCCCAGACCTCCTCACCCAACACCAGTGTCTGATCTCACTAATGCTCTTGTAGCTGAATGATCACAAATCCCCACAGCCACGCTCCACAATCTAGTGGAAAGCCTTCCCAGAAGAGTGGAGGTTAGCAGCGTGGGACTAAATCTGGAATGGGATGCTCAGCATGGGTACATATGGGAGTGATGGTCAGGTTTTTGGCCATATAGTGTATGTGGAATGTCCACTATAAATTTAAGTCCCTGTAAATGAGCTGTTGCAATAAAAATTATAATATATTAGAACATGTGCATTGATAAACTTGCAGCCGGCAGTATTGTTACAGCCATCCTTCTATGGAAAATGGATCAACGCCTGACCAATTAGAATTGAGACGGCTCTGTGGTATAAAAATACTTAACTCTTTCTCTGATAGATTGACAAAGCAGCATCTTCATTTGTCTGAGTTCATCGTTCTGAACTTGGTGCTGGCAAGCATGCTCAGTCGACTCTGGTGAGTTCAGAGGAGTGATCATGTCGATTTGTCAAGATGTTCACAAGAAGTTGTTAATGTACAAAAAATTTTTTTTCAATGTTTGGCTCGGAATGAAGCAGCCTGCAGGTCAACTGTTTTTGCTCTTTACATTCATTGTTTGCAGGGTATTTTTCAGAGGCATCCTGAGAGCTCTGGTGCTTGTGTATCAAGGCATCATGGATCTGCTCCACGAGGTAGTGCAATGTCGACCCATGGCCTTCCTCACTGACTTCACCCTGCCTGGAGACCTGGCAGTGTTTCTGGGCCCCCCTTATTCAGACCTGCTCAAGGAGAGGAATACAGCAGAGCCTTTTGGGATGAAGAAAACCACAAAACCCTCTCTTCTTGACAGGTTGTTTGAGGAGGGAAGTGTGGAAAAGGGGGAAGAAGAAGAGAGACAGATGATGCAGATGCTAGCCAGTGAGAAAGTGACATCTGATATGGATCTGGGGAGGACTATTTTGCGTCAAGGTCCACCTTGCTCTCGTAAGTCAGATTTCTTTATGAACTGTCAGAATAATTCTGGGTTGTTTTTTTTTCCCATGTTATTTATCTTTTTTCTTTTTCACACATCTGTAGGATCTTCCTCAAATTTGGATATAAAATCGATGCTGCAGCAAACCTCCAAACAGGTTATTAGACTTATTTTTATTTCCTGAGAACTTAAGTATATAGACCATAGAAGAATTACAATATATTGCACTTACTACAGTGGCTCGCTGTTCTGGGTCACGTTCTTCATATGTAGACCACCGAGTTAGCTGGATTGGATTGTTGACAATTTCAAATGATCCTAGATTTGTCCATTCTTCAAAGCTGTTGGACTTGCCAAGACAACAAGTCTTTAAACTCGGACATGCTCAGGAGTAGGCTTATTCAACGTAAAACAAGATTAGGCTTAAAATAACATGCTGTCACTCTGTGCTGTCAGTTGATATTGTCCATATTTTGGTTTATTTGTGCTCTAGTCTAAAGAAAACATGCCTAGGATTTAAAGGACTTGTCATTTTAAAATATTCTTACTTGTACAAAACCTGAAACGTAAGTAAAACATGATTAAATATAAAGGTTTAAGCCGTGGCCAAAGCACCAGTATATTAACTGGTTGAGAAAACTTGTTTGGAAAACTGATTTCTGGTTTGGAATCCTCGTTTCTGTTTGGATGTGCCTCCTCTCAGTGTACAGCTGAAGTGTTCATTAAATCTCCTGGACAACCGAGTACTTCCAGCCTAGCTGTGCTCAAGCAGAAGAGGATGTTCTTGAAAAAGCTGAAGATAGCATCCTCCATTAAAGACATGGCTACACATCTTGAAGAGATGATGGGCTGGTGTAGGAGGAGTAAGCTGTATCAGGAACGCCGCTATCTTGCCTTCACACTCCTCAGGTGCCAGAGGATTAAGGCTTTGGAGTGTGAGGGAATCAGGTACGTGTGCAGAACAATTTTTTTAACATGTGTAAATTTATTGCATTTATGAACTTAATCATTGTTTTATTTTGTTTTTGTTTTTTTTTTATATTCAGTGTGCAGAAGAAACTGAGGAGGCTTAGGGTTAGGGTTTGCCATGTGATGCTTAAAGGAACTTCCTTGGCAAGACCTTCCCCTTTTCTTCAGCGGAGGACAAAATCCTACTTCAGAACACGTTTTACTACACTTTGGAGACATTATGGAAGTATCAGGAACCGATTTGGGAAAGTCAGAAAGTTCTCTCAAATAGCCAAAGACCTTTTTAATGTAACTGCAAAGTCACCACACAAATGCAGAAAATACACCAAAGTTCCACCTCTGCATAATGATGTGATGTCAGGAAGCAATGTTGCATTCAGTCGAAAAGAGAGTAAAATGGAGACAGAGACCAGTTCACTGAAATCTAGCAGTGTGCACAATGATGAGATTGATAATATTTTTGCATCTTTTGGCTTATAGTGTTCTTTATATGGAGATGTATGATTAAACCAACACTACTGAAAGGTTTTGGACTACATTTTGCGTGTTTGACAGACCTGCATTTGTTAAAATTTGCATTTTTCTGCAAACTTTGTAGGTGAGTGAAAGACCATGATCTAAGGTCCTCCAAGAAGTTTTGTCTATATCCTCTCTAAAGGGTGCTATAATTCACAAATTAGTAAGTTTGTATCTGTTAATTAGTAAGTTAATAAGTTTTGAACTGCTCAACATCAAATCATGGTTCTTCTTTCTCTTGGTACCTTTGGAAGATGCTGAGTGTTCTTGATGTAAAGAATTTATGTATAGCCAAACAAGATGTCGGCCATTTTAAATTTGAACAAAGAGTTTTTTTTCCTTCTTCTCCTCCACATTTTGTCCAATCACCACGACATTTGGACCACAGCATTTTGAGACCAACCCAAGCAACACTTCCCTCTCAGATTTGTGATATTCAGGACATCCCCAAACAGGAAGTGGGGGCATATCTCAGCATCACTTTTATGTATTAACACCACACTGTCACACATGTTTTGCACCATGACCAAATTTTAATAAACAAGCTTTTTCATTTGCAACTTGGGAGGATTACTAAGAACAGGACATGCAGCTGGTCTTTCTCCATCGCTAAAAGGTGGGGCCAAAAAGTGTTTTGTCCCCTTAATTGCTGCTTGCAGCTATATTTAATATTATTATACAGGAAACACTGGGGGGGGGAAATTCCAGGACTAGTTTTTGATTCCAGCCTTTCTCTGCTGTAATCTCAAGGCCACTAAAATAAACGTACAGCATAAAAATGTAATTTAGTTCAGCGGCATAACATCCAGGTAACGTTACCTTTTTACTTTACTGTGAGCGTATAATACTTGAAAATAGTTTTTTTTTTTTAATCTACAAAATGATATAAGAAGGATAATAGATACACACCCCTGTTAAAATAGCAGATTTTTCTAATGTAAAATATTAAACCAAGATAAATCATGTCAGGTTTTTGTCTACCTTTAATATGATTTTTTCTAAAAATTCTCCAGAGCTATCAATTTGCAAGGGGATCTCCTGTGCACAGCCCTCTTCAAGTCATTCCACAGATTTTCAATTAGATTTATATCTGGGGTTCTGACTGGGCCATTCCAAAACATCTATCATCATCTAAGAACATTCCTTGTTTGACTCGGATTTGTGCTTTGAGTTTTTATTGTGCTACATCTTCAGCTGTCTGACAGAGGCCTGCAGGTTTTGTGCCAAAATAGACTGGTATTTTAAAACTATCCATGATTACCTCTATCTTGACTAGAGCCCCAGGCCCAGCTGAAGAGAAGCAGCCAAATAGCATCATGCTGACACCACCATGCTTTACCATGGGTATGGTGTTCTTTGGGTGATAAGCTGCTTTGTTTTTGTGCCAAACACATCTTTTAGAATTATGCCCAAAAGTTCTACTTTGGTCTCATTAGACTATAACTCAGTTTGCCACATGGTATGGGGTGATGGTATGTATGCAAATAGGTTCTTGTCTTCACCAGCCATGCCAGCCTGTGGTGGGTGGACAGTAGCTGTGATGGTACCTTTTGTACTTTTCCATGTTCTCAACAATGTCTTGACCCATTTTAAAGTCTCAGTTGTGCAGACAGAGGCTCAAGAATGGAGGGCCACGTCACTCTAAGTTGGATAAAAGCTGCTCTAAAACCCAGTCCTTGTCTCTACTACTGTAGGAGATAAAAGAATCATAGTGATAGTGACACTTGTTGTCTTGACACAAAGCCACTTGAGAGGTTGAGCCATCCATGTAGAATGTAATAGTGGGGGAAAACGTAGGGGCCTGTGAAATGATAGAACAGTGCTGCAAGTACAAAAGCAATCACTGCTGATGATGTGGAGGCAAACAGTACAAACGCAGTCTCAAAAGAACTGCTTAATATAATGTATAAAGTTTATATGGCCAGTTCCATTTTTATTGCCAGACAGTCCATGTTGTTTATGAATGGATTGATCACATGAATCTCCACCTCTTTGCTGTTATTTGCCAATGAGACAAGCCATTCCTTATCACAGCTGCACTGCAGGTGCAAATTCAAAATGCACAGGTATTTCAACTTAATATTAACTTCAAGTCCCTAGTTAGGCTTCCACTGAGAAAATCCAGAAC
>CM040979.1:7252122-7272122 GCA_022985145.1 Pangasius djambal
TGGCATCCTATGACAGTTCCACGCTGGAATTCACTGAGCTCCTGAGAGCGGCCCATTCTTTCACAAATGTTTGTAAAAACAGTCTGCATGCCTAAGTGCTTGATTTTATACACCTGTGGCCAGGCCAAGTGATTAGGACACCTGATTCTGATCATTTGGATGGGTGACCGAATACTTTTGGTAATATAGTGTACGTTGTAATGAAACTGATTGATTTTTTAAACCTTTAATCAACATCTTGGTCCATTTCCAAACCATGTGTTAATGGAGCTCGCTTTGTGCACAGGGGTATTGTCATGCTAGATCAGGTTTAGGCCTCTTAGTTCCAGTGAAGGTATCATAATGCTGCAGCATACAAAGACATTACAGACAATTGTGTGCTTCCAACTTTGTGGCAAGAGTGTGGAGAAGAACCACATATGGGTGTGATGGTCACGTGCCCACATACTTTTGGCCATTATAACAGTGTTATTTCAATATAAACCTGTTTAAATGTGCATCAGGGTGGCTTTCCTTTAAGTGTCAAACGCTTTCATTGTATATTTAATACGTTTTCCGTGATCTAACTCACTTGGTAAAGTAGTTTACCTACTGTTCAGCCTAATCCCATGAAGGAGTGCTGTATGTTTATTGTTATGAATGTTTTGTTTCCCATGTTCAGGCAGAAAAACCATCAGCCTTAGCTAAATCAGCTCTACCTGGGCGCTCAGTGTAACTCTTTAGAGTAAATAACGTACACAGCATAGCTGTATGACTCAGGACCTACAGCTACTGCTAACTAAATAACATACACACAGCAGGAACACAGCGAAGATGTATATTTTAGCACACAGAGAGACGACAGTGCGAATAGTCCGTTGCTAGGAAACGCATCAAGAGAAATTAGCACCAGTGAAAATGGCCGTTTCAGTTAACATGATGAACATACTGGTTTGAGCTGTCCTACGACATAAATTGAAATATATATATCACTCTTGGTTAATTTGTCATACCTGCAGCGATGACAACCCAGCTGGTATTACTGGCGTGTGCTGAACGCTTCTTTTTCGTTGTCATTTTCAAGAGTTTGCGCTTTGTTTTCAACCTAAAGACGTTGAACCGCAGTGCAGAAATGGCGCCACACTTTCATTTCTTCACAGCGTGCTAAGGGGTAATCACATTTTTTGGAAAAGCCTTTTTCCGCGCATAGTGACTATATGTGTCAAAAAAAACATTGTTTACCCTAATGTGTGGACTATACAAAGAAATTTTAGAGTCTAAATATCTGATTAATCTATTCACGTTATATTTTATACTGAAACCTTCTTTTTGAGACTCCCCCCAAAAGTGGTACGTTCCATCCGGATCAGGCTGGGGCGCGTGCTGCTTCTGCTACAGGCGTGTTTACTCCATGTCATGGACAGGAAGACCAGCACTTATCATTTATAGGTTACTTGACACAGATAAGGAGGAAAACTCGCACTGAAGTTATGTTATTGTATACAACTTCATTCGTTTTCTCAGAATGAAAGTGTATGTTCAGTGTTTCAGCTCTATTGTTAGCATTTGTTTACATAATAGATTCGATATATTAAAATAATTATTGTTTATGTATTGCTATTTATATATTGAGTCATCACTGCTAAAAAAAAAAAAAAAAAAAAGTAAGCTAATAATGAAGTAGTAGTAGTTATTGATTTATTTACAAAATCTCATGTGTTTAGAGTTACACATTTCTGTCATTTCCACTAGATGGCGCCAAAGACTTAAGGAATGCCTACAGAGCCTGGACTAACTAAAGGGGCTGTGCGAGTATTACATCTGCAGGATATTTACTAGACTACTACAAGTTCATTAGAGTAAATTACATATACTAAAAAGTAACTTATAGGATAGAAAGTAATAGTTTAGTATTTATTAAAATATTCACCCCATATCTGAGCATCATACAAAATCTTTTTCACTCTCATTCTCTTTCTTTCCGGGCTACAGGAAAGAAGACATCTGTGTCTACAGAGAAAGGTTTCGTCACACTCAAACAGTCACCCAAGCCAAAAGACATTCATATGCTCTTCAAGGCTTGTGTGCCTTTAACTTCGTATACCCCCTGATCTAGAACAATGGTAGTGGTATTCAGGTAAGATTGTGGTCTGAGGATCAGGGCATGAGAAGGCTCAGACCCTCCAGTTGGGCAGGAAACCAACATAATCTAACAAAGCAGAAAAAAACGTTATGCATGCTAAAACATACCATGTTTTAATTTATGTGACTAAAGGAAAAGTTAGTCAAAGAGAAAGAAAGATGTCACAGTATATGCAGGTAATATGTATAGGTACAGCATTCATTCATTCATTCATTCATTCATCTTCAGTAACAACTTAGGTTTAAATGTAAGGTAAGCATGAAATTATGTTTCCATTTACTTTCCGATCCAAATAAGAGTGCTGACTGGAAACCAAAAGATGCATCAACTGTACGGCAGAGTTTAAGTGCGATGTCATCATATATATAGACTCTGACTGCTCGGGATTTTACAGAAACCTCCTTGGCACACCACAGGAATGGTAAGACTTCTCAGATCATCAGGGAGGAATTCCCACAGCTGGGATATGACAATCCCAGACATACATATACTCACACACAGATACACCACACACGGAACTCTGTATGTAACTGTGGTTCTATGAACTGGCAGGGATGGTGAAAATCACCTGGGTGCTTTCTTGTGTGCGTGTGCATACATGCTGTGACCTTCAGCAGAGTAACAAAGTGACTGCATGTGTTCAATTTCACCCCTCTTAACCACCAGTGGTGAGAATCACAAGGATAACCTATACCACAATGTCATAGAGTTGCATGTCACAAAAGGGTCACGGTGTTCCAGCCCGCCTGAGGACCAAGGCAATGACTCACCACCCAGTGGGCCAGTCTGTTTAGACAGAGGAACTCCTTGTGTCTTCCTTCCATGGCACAAGAACAGTTGATCTGATGATCGAATCTCTACTGTCCAGTCCGAATAGTGCCATTGGACATGTCCTGTGCAAAACAGGGAACGTTTGGCAGGTTCCCCTTAATGGAATTCTGTAAGGTCAATAAATCAGATCAATGGGAAACAAAAGTAGGTGATATGACTTGGCAGAAACCTGAGGTTCAATCATAAGGGAACTCCAGAGTCATCATCTTTTGACTTAGGAGGTACGTTTAGTAGAACCCCTTGTTCTGGACCACAGGGTCTAGTTTTTTGATTGCATCTCTGTTCAAAAGTGAACTTTTTGTAATAAAGCATAAAATTTGACAAGGTCCTGAGCTTTGAAAAGTTTGGGGGCTGACAGTGGAACTGAAGCTTGTACTTCTGCGACAGGAAGCTTCTGGGAGACTATGGGGGCTGCGTGACTGAGCTGAAGTGCCAAGGGAGGCCCGACGTCGGCCCCCCGTTTGCATGTTGGAAAAATACAGCTAACTTAGCAAGCTCAGTTTTGGAGACCGTAGTATGGCGAGGGAGAACTATCAGCACGAGCTGCACATTCACGGGTGCGCAAGTTGATGTGAAAACTCAGAGTGATGTGAAAATGCAATGTCAAGAGAAGGTGCACCCATCAAGGGACTGAGAAGTGAGTGCCGTACTGAACAACAGAACAGTCTGTAATTAACTTGCATACAGCACAGGAGTAATAGATAATATAGCTAGCAAGCTAATGAAGCCAAAATCAAGCTAGTAGTCAGGGAGTTCAGATTGGTTCCAAAAAGTAAGAAATATACTCACTGCTGTAAAGAGAGAAACGGAGATATCTGTTGGCAGTTTTGGACGATAGGGAACCTGTAGCTCCAACTGTAGTCACAAGCTGTTATGCAGATAACTCCAAGGTGCACATGAAGTCTGATATGTATGAGGAGAGAAGAAGAAAAGGACTGACAATAGGACAGCAATATTTATATCAAACACTACATCATATGCTCATTTTGTGACCTTTGTTGAAAATTTTAGCAGGTGATAATCACCATCTCCTTGACAAAATTTCCAAAGTCACCTTGACAGTGACTGCTAAAGTAATTCCACTATCACGTGAATGCACACTTACTGCTCTTCCTCTGTTAATGCTGTGATACTGATAAGCCCATTCATATCAATCATCATGCAGCAGTGTGATATCCATTTGTCTGGTATGACATGTTTAAAGAAATGTAACAACAATCGTGACAGGATGACGTTGGCAAAATGTGACCCTGTTTCTGTTAAACAGAGGCGGCTACCTAAGAAATTTGAATCTGTAATTTTATGTTCACTGTGTATTGGTGATTAAAATATACTTCTTCTCATTGCATGTGTTCCAGAGTGTCTCCCCTTTTCCTTTTTCTCATTTCATTCCCTGGCTGGATGCATGTGCATAAAAAGGGGTATAGTGACCAGGGACAAATCATTCTTCAGGATGATCTATGTAGTGATAAAGTATAAAGGGGAGACTGTGGTTGAGGTGTATGTGTGTGTGTGTGGGTGGGTGTGTGGGTGTGGGTGTGTGTGTGTGGGGGGGGGGTTCCGATGATGTCATTCCTGATGATATCATGATCTGGACCATGGCCAGCAAACCCTAATAAGATGAATTTTCTTCAGTGTTACCATGTCTGTTTTCATTTTCTATCAGAAATTCAGATCAGATACAGATCAGCGGTTAGACTAAAACCACACACACTCTTTCAGACACATGCACTCCATCCCTATCCCTGTCGTCATCAGCAGCAGCAGTAACACCACCACTATCCGCACGTGAAGTTAGCACCATGCAAGCTTTGTTCACTTCCACCCACACACATGCAAAATTAGGCAAATCCACGCACAGTGACCAACATGCACCTAACCCTGAGACAAAGCAATAGCAGTAGACTACACACTAAAAACTCACGTGACAGTAACGAACCTATAATTACACACAGCAGTGATTTTTTTTTTTTTTTTTTACAACAATATTTTGTTACAGTGTCTATAATAATAGGCTTGCAATCACGACCATTTGGAAGGATGTCATTTAAAACTTTTTTTTGCATACTCCCTGGAGTGTCATGAATAAATTTGCGATCATTTCAGCGAGGTTGTAGAGTAGTGTGTTTTCTCTCTCAGAGAAAAGCGAAAAACGGAGCTCCCAAAAAAAGAACCGGTCCACAATCACTGATGGAGCTTTAGGATGCACGGGCAACTTTTCTTTCTCCTTCATCTGTCGGCGAAAGTATAGCTGGAAGGCGACTGTACAGCTAAGTGTGGTTTTCTGCTGGATGAGTTACACTGTGTGAATTTAAACAGATAGACAGGTAATAAAAAAAATACGGCTGCTTCTGAGTGGGGTCTGTACACTGAAAGGCTGAGCAGTTAGGCATAAAATGTACGATTCTGAATACATTTATGAGATGGAGACTCCTGCTCATTCAGTTAAAGTGCAGTTTTTCAAAGTTTCTTTAAGTCAGCCAGTAATATCCGGATCATCTACTATAGGTTAGACTGAAAGTATAAATGTTTTTGGAGCTTTGTCAAATCCAATGTTGAGAAAAGGTGAAATATTACACATAAACTGGATGTGTTTAATCATCAGACTATAAACTATAAACTGGATCATCAGACTGCTCAAAGAATTATAAAAACTCATGAATTTCGTTAAAACAGACTTTTTAAAAAGCTCTAAAATCTACTTTTCTCATATTTTCAAATCCTGAAAGTTAGAAGAAACTTACAACCAGTTAATGTGAATGGAAGATCAAATTACATTAGTCATTTTTACATACTTTTATGGATTGGTATTTTTTCTTTCTTTCTTTCTTTTTGAAACACTGTCAGTTAAGTCAATCTTTAATGCAGGTCATTTACAACTGAAAAATCATTTTTAAAAAAAACAATAATAATAATAATAACATAAGCCATGCCTATAGATTGCGCAGGTAATCGGCTTTTGTGCATTTAAAGGCAAACATGGGAAGCGTCTGTGGAAAATGCAGAGACCATCACCTCAGCTGTGTCAACAGTCTGGTGCCCCGGCTTTGTGTTTCTCCTGCATAAATATCCAAATGAATTCAAGCTCCTAGAGCCCGCCAAAGTAAAGCACCATTTAATGCTCTAGTGCAGTTTTTTTTAGATTCCAATCACCCTATAGGGTTATAAACGATTAGACTATTTACAGCATTCCCTCAACCAATATAGCCCATCAGGATATATATCTCATTTGGTCATTATCTTAAAATAGATCATAAAAGTTTACAATTCATAATAGGAGAGTAGTTACCTATGGCTTAGTCCAAAACAGCCACCAAAATCTCCAGCTACTGTCGTTATCATTACCACTATAGCCTACTCTTATCTCTAACTCTTCAGTATAGTTACCATTATACTCTTCACTAGTTATCACTAACTCTTCACTAGTTATCACTAACTCTTCAGTATAGTCATCACTAACTCTTGTCTAGTTATTACTAACTCTTTACAATAGTTATCACTAACTCTTCTGTAGTTAATATTAACTCTTCAATATAATTATCACTAACTCTTCAGTAGTTATTACTAACTCTTTAGTATAGTTATCACTAACTCTTCAGTAGTTATCACTAACTCTTCAGTAGTTATTACTAACTCTTTAGTATAGTTATCACTAACTCTTCTGTAGTTAATATTAACTCTTCAATATAATTATCACTAACTCTTCAGTAGTTATTACTAACTCTTTAGTATAGTTATCACTAACTCTTCAGTAGTTATCACTAACTCTTCAGTAGTTATTACTAACTCTTTAGTATAGTTATCACTAACTCTTCAGTAGTTATTACTAACTCTTCAGTATAGTTATCACTAACTCTTCAGTAGTTATCACTATATTCTTCACTAGCTATCATTATACTCTTCAGTTTGAGACGCAGTTTATGCACTCTAAGGATGTGAATAGGTGAACGGGACACATAAGCGCTCTGCTTAGTCATTTAGATATCGCCATTACAGTCATATAGGCCTATGTCATGCTTATTTCAAGGCAATGCGAAACAAAACAATACTTGGAAAAGACTAAACTATGGCTACATTTGAAAGAAAACTCTGTATTAGGCTGAAACAAATTAGCCTGTTAATAAAATACTATATAAAAGACTTCTGTAGTTAGTTGCTAATAATGTAGTCATCGCATTAAAAAGGTCCACATGGCACCGAGAACATGCACATAGTATAATAAGACAGTACGTGTTAAGCAGTAAAAATGATTTAATAAGGGATAAATATCAAGTCACAAAATTTCAAGACATGCAGTGATGCAACTCTATAGCAACAGTATTACTTGAGGTGATCGAAAGAAAGCAGCGGTCTACGGACAGAATAACGGGGATCACAATAACCACGGTGCTGCATATGAACTTATCCGGGTCTCTCACGGGTATTTGATATGGACATGCTGGTTCCTCAGAAAGTCGGAGCACCTGACGTTTCCATAACCTGAGATAGGCCCATGCAGCGTATCAAGTAATGTATGATGTATGGATTATGTAATACTCAAATGTCTTATTTTTACATATTATTTAGTACAGTAGCAGGTTATGTTTGGGACGCAGTCTTGTTTTGCTATAGATAAACGTAAAGCTCGGCTCGAGCGCAGCTGTTCCGCACAATAGACACAATAAAAAATAATAATTAAAAAAAAAAAAAAAAAAAAAAAAAAAAAAAAAAAAAAAAAAAAAAAAAAAAAAAAAAAAAAAAAAAAAAAAAAAAAAAAAAAACGCCTCAAGACTGAAGCCTGAGACGCTGCTTTTGGGTGATAGGACCTGCTTTGGGTCTGAAAGGTGCAAGGGGTTTATGTGTGTCTATAGTCGGGTGCGCTTGGTCTCTTTTTCCGTCCTTCCTTTCGCTCAGCGCCGCTCCGCCTCCTGAGCGTGCAACTTTGACGCTGTGTATAAATACTGGAACAAAAGAACTTCCTCAATGCCCGGTGAAACGGCAATAAATAAACTCACAGTCAGACGTCGCGATCCGAAATGATGATGATGCTTATTATTATTATTATTATTATTATTTCAGATCTGCGAGGTAATGGTGGGGACTGCATTTGATACTTTTTTTTTCAAACCAAGGAATACTTCAGTACATTCGCGTTTCTCTTCAAAGGGTAAGATGCCTATCCTAAGCATATCAACTTTTTTTTTTAAAAGCTGTGTCTATGGATTTATTTAGAAATATGACTATGAATGACTTAAGGTCATACACCCGACGATAACAGAGTTGTGGAGCTCTCTGGAGCGATATATGTTGGAAGTGTAGCAGGTTGAGAGTTAAGGCGGAAAAACTCCATCTGGACTTCCTGAGATGGAAGCACTTTTGATAAAACATTCGTTCCTGCACACAGTGTTCAGTAACAAGTCTATCAATCAATGTTTACAGCATAGAGCATATCTAAAACTTCTGATGATTAAGAAAAATGCTTAATCTAGGCTAGATGAAGATTCTTATTCAAGGTATTTTGGTGATCAAGAAGGCAATTAACGTTTAGGTTCAAAATAGAAAATGATGATATGAAATCTAAAATTAATTCATATTAAAACTAAACTGATTAAAGCTAATATGTGTTTCAAGCCTGAAGACTGAAGACATTTAAGACAGGAGATTGCCGGTTGCCTTTCAAAAGCGTGCTTTTATGAACATCTAGGTTTAAAAAAAAAAAAAAAAAAAAAAAAAAGATATCAATCGATTCAGAATTTCCACTTAGCCAAATTGATCATTTTGCAGTGAAATACCGATATTCGGACTATAATATGTTGTATTGTTTTGTTGATCCTTGCGGCGCCTAAACAAAGATCCATGATAGGTTAGACTGTGTGCTGGAGCGCCTGAAAGTAGGCACCCTGTTTACAATAACAGCGACCTCGTCTTATCACGTGATTGACAATGGAGGCGCACCAATAAAGGCGTGGGCTCTCGACGGTGGGCGGGGCCTGTGGCGCCAGCAACGCGCTATATTTGGAAAGGGTGACGTCATCGCCAGTCTGCCTGTCAGAGGCGGGACATCCGTGAGGATGCGCGCTTGTCTGGGCATGTCTGTAGCGCGCTTTGTCAGCCACTGTTTACTTATTTCACCGGCGACCTACAACGAAATTGAGTTTAATCTAAAATACCGGTCATCTTCTTTATTCTGGGTTGGTGACTTTTGAACTATGACCATAATTTCTCAGCATTCACGGAAAAAAACGTGTGTGTGTGTGTGTATTTATGTGTGTGGGAATGTTTTTATATCTTGGTGGGGACCAAATGTCCCTACAAGGCTAGGAATATCTGATAGTTTTGACCTTTTGGTGACATCTGATTTTTTTTTTTTTTTTGTACAAAAACTGCAGCTTTTATTAACAACAAACAAACAAAACATATAAACTAAAAAGAAACACCTGTACACCTACTCATCCATGGAATTCTCTAATCAGCCAGTCTTGTGGCAGCAGTGCAATGCATTAAATCATGCAGATAGAGGCACATTTTGGGTAATGTTCATATAAACCATCAGAATGGGGAAAAATGTGATCTCAGTCGTTTTGACCATGGCATGATTGTTGGTGCCAGACGGTCTGGTTAGAGTATTTCTATAACTGCTGATCTCCTGGGAATTTCATGCACGACAGTCTCAGGAGTTTGCTCAGAATGGTGCAATAATGAAAAAACATCCATTGAGAGGCAGTTCTGCAGACAGAAACACTTTGTTGTTGAGAGAGGTCAACTACAAATGGCCAGATTGGTTCAAGCTGACAGAAAGGCAACAGTAACTCAGATAACCACTCTGTACAATTGTGGTGAGCAGAAAAGCATCTCAGAATGCACAACACATCGAACCTTGAGGTGGATGGACTGCAACAGCAGAAGACCATGTCGGGTTCCACTTCTTTCAGCCAAGAACAGAAAATTGAGGCTGCAGTGAGAATAAGCTCACCAAAACTAGACAGTTGAAGACTGGAAAAACGTAGCCTGTCCTGATGAATCTCGATTTTTGCTGAGGCTCAGAGATGGTAGAGTTAGAATGTGGTACCAACAGAATGAATCCATGAACCTAACCTGCCTTGAGTCTACAGTCCAGGCTGGTGGAGGTGGCGTAATGGTGTGAGGAATGTTTTCTTTGCATTCTTTGGGCCCATTAATGCCAATCATCACTTGAATGCCACAGCCTATTTGAGTATTGTTGCTGACCATGTGCATCCCTTCATGACCACAATTTACCATCTTCTAATGGCTACTTCCAGCATGACAAGGCACCATGGCACAAAGAAAAAGTCTTCTCAAACTGGATTTATGAACATGGCAATGAGTTCTGTGTTCTTCGGTGATCTTCCCAGTCTGGATCTGAATCCAGTAGAACACCTTTGGGATGTGGTAGAACGGGAGATTCACAGCATGAAAGTGCACCTGTAAAATCTGTTGAAATTGCGTGTTGCGATCATGTCAACATGGACCAGAATCTCAAAGGAATGTTTCCATCATCTTGTGGAATCCATACCACAAAGAATTGATAATTCCTTTCCTAATAACGTGTTTGGTGTGTATATGGAGAGGAATCCATGCCAGATTGAAAAGCAATCATACCGATGGCATTGCTTTTGATTTGTGACATGAGGCTAATGTGTCACAGCAAAAAGCAAAACCTTCACAGTGTTGTTCTTACGTCACTTTGTGAAAAAAATCAATATGGGGTTGCCTTTTAAGAACTAAATGCCGGTTGCCTGTCAAAAGTGATTACTGTCCATCATTAAAAGCAATATACATCACTGTATTATATTTAACTGTGCATTCTTTTTATGTGAAATATAATACAGAAACTGTATTGCTTTTCGTCAGTGGCATACAGAAAATGTTATGCCTAGTTAATCATGTGAGAGCTTTCATTATATTTTTCATTAAAGCATCTACACCAAGGACATTAACAAATACCTCCTTTTTGATCTCTGAAGATACAGCATTGATGAAAGTAAGAAATTTGTCCAAGTATGTATTTTTAGTCACAGAAACAGTTTTAATATATTTTAGTAATAATTCTACTTGAAGCTTGATGAATAAGGGTTCAAGGCAGTAGGAACAAAGAAACAATGAGCCTATAAGAAACTTTAAAGTATGGTCCTTTATCTGTACTGCAGCATCTCCTGGAATATGATGCTTCCAGGACCTTCATCCCTCCTCTGACTACAGCCATGCTCCAGTGTGATTGAACAGCCAATACATTATAGTGTGGCACGGGTACTTCACGCACAACAAAGTAAAATGCAATGCACAGGGCAATTACATTCACTTCTGACCAAAGTCAGTGTTTAATTTTTAAGATGCAAGATGCTTTTCAGTGTGGAACATTTTCTGTATGTCACTAATGGAAAAGCAATACAGTTTGTGTATTGTATTTTATGACACCCCCCCCATACACACACACACACACACAAGTACGATTGCTTTTCTACATTATATGGCCAAAAGTATCTGATCATCAGACTAGTATGTGGGTCTTCCCCAAACTGTTGCCACAGAGTTGGAAGCACACAATTGTCTAGAATGGATCACTGGATCTAAGAGACCCAAACATGTTCCAGCATGACGATGCCCCTGTGTACAAAGTGAGCTCTGTGAAGTCCTGGTTTGCCAAGGTTGGTGTGGAAGAGCTTGAGTGTCCTGCACAGAGCCCTGACCTCAACCCCACTGAACACCTTTGGGATGAATTGGAACACTTCGCCCATGGCCTCCGCACCCAACATCAGTGCCTGATCTCACTAATGCTGTTGTGGCTGAATGAACACAAATCCCACAGTCACTCTCCAAAATCTAGTGGAAAGCTTTCCCAGAAGATGGGAAGTTATTATAACAGCAAAGGGGAAATAAAGCTGCAATGGGATGTTCAAAAATCACATATGGGTGTGATGGTCAGGTGTCCACAAAATTTTTGCCATACAGTGTAACTGCCACAGATTCTTCCCATAGGAACACAATTAAATTATGCCAATGGCAGGTCTTCACAAGGATAGTAAGACTGTGTGTGTGTGAGAGTATTGCTGGCTTGGTTTATATATTGCTTTGCTCTGTGTCATGAGATGGCACTAACCCCGCCATATATGTTGGTCATCTTGCACTTCAGAAAAGACCTCCAGAAACATTTTCCTTAGGTTAGATAAGCTTTTTGTCTGTTCATCCGAATGTTTGAGTTAAGTATTCTGACCCTTTATTTAGTATGTTGTAGAAGCACTTTTTGCAGCAATTACAACTACGAGTCTTCTTGGGTAAATATACAAGGCTACATCCCTTGCGCATCTGTATTTGGGCAGATTTTCCCATGCTTCCTGTCAGATCTTTTCAAGCTATTCCAGTGTTGTCTTGGCTGGATGCTTCAGGTCATGGTGAAAGATGAGCCTTCACCCAAGTCTGAGCTGGTGTGAAATCTAATGCAGGTTTTCTTCAAGGATCTCTCTGTATTTGGGTACATTCCCGCTTTCATAAATTCTGACCATTATCCCCATCCCTGTTACTGAGAAGCACCCCCATAGCAGGATGCTACCACTATAATGCTTCAACATAGGGATAGTATAAGCCAGTTAATGAGCAGTACCTGGTTTTCTCCAGACATTCTGGTAGGTTTTCCCATCTCTATGGAGGACTTCCTCCATTTCACAGTGATGGAGCCCACTGTGTTCTAGGGAACATGCAAAGCCTTCGGAATGTTTTATACCCTTGCCCAGATCTATGTCTCGTCACAATTTGATTGTGGAGATCTGTGGACAGTGCCTTGGACTTGATGGCTTTGTTTTTGGTCTGACATGCACTGTTAATTGTGGAAACTTATACACACAGGTGTGTGCCTTTCAGAATCATGTCCCATCAGTTGAATTTAGCACAGATCACATCTCAAGATAAACAAAGCAAACAGGATGCACCTGAGCTCAATTTGGAGTGCCTTAGTCAAGAGTCTGGATAGTTATCTAAATGAGAGGTTTCAGTTTTTAAAAATGTGTTTTCGCTTTGTCATTATGGTCTATTGTGTGTAAATTGATGGTGCAAAAGTAAATTTAATCCATTTTAAATAAAATCTATCACACAATAAAGTGGGTAAAAACTGAAGGTGTCTGAATACTTTCTGAACCCACTGTATGTCTATGTGCTCTCTTTTCTTGCTATTAACCCTATTAGCCTTTTTGGCAGGTCACATATTTAATGTTTGGTTCATGGTAGATAGCTTTAATTAACTGATGTTATGTTGAAGCTAAGGAAAAAGAGACTTTTAGTGAGGCCATGGATTTAAATGGTTGGGTTACATAAAATGTACATAATTGGCTAAAATAATTGGCTATTGTGTTTAGGCTACATGTGTTATTAAAAAATTAAATGTGTAAGCAATCCAGGATCATAACACCAGACAATAAAGGGACTGGTATGATTAAACTGTATGACACACAAGGATAAGTTTTGTATACTATGTGGATTAACTATTATCCTAAATATTATTTCCCAGAGCAACAACAGGCTTTACATTCTAAATTGGAATTTGATTCTATATAACTTAAAATATTTTTAATGTTGGGATAGTCTCTTTTTCCTGTTGTCCCTAAAAGGAAAGGAGCATTTGTAACTGTCTCGTGATCCAGGAAATAAGCCATAATTGTCTGGAAATGGAGCCAATGCTTGCATGCATGTGCACGCACGCACACACACACACACTCTCTCTCATATACACAAAGGCACACATACACTTGCACAAACACAAACAAAGCAAAAATGGCCTGAAGCCACTTATTACATTTAGTGTTTCTATCTGGAAAGCTGAGGTGTGGTTCAGCTCCGATTTCAAAACACAGGCCTACGCTGAGTTTTGTGGAATAGAGGAGAAGATGGCTAAAAATTGTGAAACGTGTGAGAAGTGGCTCTGTGCATCATAAGGCTAATGCAAAAGAGTTCAGTTTTATCTATAATGTGACATGCTTGTACATGTATAACATAAAAGAAGCCAGTTTGTAACACTAATGCTGCTTTCTAGACTACGCTTCCTGATCTAGTTTATCTGTAAACACACAGGCATTTTCCCCTACCCACTGTTGTTGTCCATTGCCACAAATAACAAACCATGACACCATGTGACCTGTAAATTAAATGTCAGCTTAAACAACTAAACATAGATTTGCACCTTGATGCATTAACAGTCATTGACTATGGCATTTTTGAGTTCAATACCCTTAGGCCAGAGTGGGCAGTGCGCACTTGTAGCAACCAGTGTTGCCAAGGTAGCAAATTCATCCTTAGAGTTGGAGACTTCTTAGACCTGTTTAGGAAATTTATTTTAAAACTTTTTGAGCAGATGTTAGCAACTGTCCTACACTTGATTTGGCTCTCCAGCTCACATCACAGCTGCGGCATATACTGGTTGAGAGAGCAGATTCGGTCGACTCACCGCCAGCGTGTGAAGCCTGACTGAGTTGTGTTTGCGCAAGCCGATGTTCCCAAAGACCAATCACTGATCACCATTGTTTGTCCCACCCACACACTTCTTTGTTCTTCTTTTTAAATTCTATTCTTGGCTATAGTTACGAGTAATAAAAGTGAATTATTCCATTTTTAACTCTTTCCTTCATGTCTGTTTCCCAGCTACTCACTGCCACTACTTATTTTTGTCTGCCTTGTTGATAGAAATTATACTATTTTGTAAATACGTAAATACTTCATTTGTGGTGTCATGACCAAAGACTTACTTCTATAATAGATAAATTATAATCTATTATACCACAGTTAGTTCTGGTCCACTAATTTGATTCGACAAGCGGCATTCCAAGAGATGTGTAGTTTTAATGAAACAGCACAACATTTCACAGATACATTTCACTGTTTGTCTCAGTCTGCTTGTCTGTGTTTGCTACATAAAATTTTAATTCTAGCAATATTTCATTAACCATTAGAACAGTTACTATGAGCTGTCAGTCAGTCTGTGTGGCATAGCAACACGCAACGCTCTACCCAGCTGTAGCTTCTTTGGGAACTATTCTCATTGACGGAGCAAAAATAAACAAAAATATTTGGCCATATTTTATCTGAAATATCAGTTACTTGATATTAATTTATTGTTTATAGAACTGTTGTATAAAAGCAATATCAGACTTGCAATCCAGCTGCATCAGGACCCATCATTACATTTATAGCATTGGCAGACGCCCTTATCCAGAGCAACTTACATTTATCTTATTTATACAACTGAGCAGTTGTTAAGGGTTAAGGGCCTTGCTCAAGGGCCCACCAGTGGCAGCTTGGCAGTGCTGGGGATCAAACTCATGACCTTCTGATCAGTAGCCCAACGTCCTAACCACTGAGCTCCCACTGCCCTCGTGTCTACAGCTGAATCACTGCCATGCTGATATTCAGTATTCCAGTATTATTCTATTCGTCGCCAGTACATCTTCCTTGTTCATGTAACACATTCTGATATGCAAATAATAATGACGATCCACCAAATACGCAGGTTAGTCGGTGACGTCATCAGGCGACTTCTAGCGACTTTTGAAGCATCTATCACGTACTTTCCCCCGAAAAGAGTTGACAGCGACCATGCCTCTTACACAATGTTCACTTTTCTAAAACGCTGCACTAGTGCTGTGTATGTCGGCTGGATGCGTGTGTTGGAATTGCACATATAGTCAGCTGGCAGAGCCTCTTTCACAGAGAGAATAACACCACACGCTGTGTCTCTTATAACAGAATACCGTTAAAAGTGGGATCAGTCACTTTTAATGATCTGTAAGCAATACTCGGATGAATCTAACGCTGGCGAATGTCAGCTCTGCTGGAGCGCTACACGGTGGGCAGTAAACAGAAAGGGGGCGGGGACTGTCTCCGTGCTCCTCCAATCAGGTCCGGCGCTGTTGATGGGGTGAGCGCGTCACTGGCGGTGCAGCTCGCGCTCGCTGCTGTTGTCACGGCGCCGCAGACTCCACTTCAACATCCTCGGGAAAGCGGTGCTACATCTCCGTTCCCACTTTTCCCTTTTCAACATGCCAAGACTTACTGTGGCAATGAACATCTCTTCTAAAGTCTGCCTTTCATCTGTAATCGGAAATCAGCCCTGATTTTACTGCTTTGTCTGTTACACAGTGCATTTTCTCTATCAGCGCGCTGTATTTTTAATATATATGTATATATTTTTTAAACTCATAATCTCACGGGTAAATTATTTGCGGCTAACTGTATGGAGGTTCTTGTGTCTTTCATGAGACAGGAACCCCTTTGCGTTTTCACTAAGCAGTCTGAAAACGTCTCTGTGTCACATTACATGCAATATGCGCCTCCCAAATAAGCAAGACACAAAAGCCCGTGCACGTGATTGACGTATTAATTAATCTCAGTATGGTTCTTGTACTGGCATGCTATACCCCTCGCTTTGTAAGTGAAACTTCAGCACTGTGATGTTCGCTCTCTGTTGGCTCTCAGTGCTGTCTGCGTGGGTTGCTATCATAGACATATAAAATACCTAGACGCCTCATTGGCCGCTTCGGTCCGTTGCTGCGATACGTCAACGCGTCCGCCATATTGGTGCGGGCAAGAGTTCCCTGTAAACAAATGCAACGAAAAGGGAGAGCTGCGGTTTTTCTGGATAAAAATATGACACCGTTTGTTTTTATCAACTGATATCATTGGTTTATGATCTACGTGGTGTACAAAAAAAATCTCCAGTTACTTAAAATCACGATAGTTAAACTAGATAGTTACATTTATTTAATAAGGAATTGCAAAAGCTCACACTTGTGTAAATTAAATCTTCTCAAAAAGTCTTTTCTGTGTTTAACCTCACCATTTTAGCTTTTCTTGTGCTTCAGGTCAGAACGTACCTCGTTCCCTTTGAAATACTGGGGAAAAACAAATAACCATCGTAAGTAATAATTTACCAAAATTGAGAAATGGAGCAAACTGACAAATAAAAATCACACTGGCAGGCTCCTTTCTATACTTTTAAAGCACTAAAATGATGCAATTATTTACAGGTACATACTCCAAAACAGACAATAACCAAGATAACTGCTGGCTTCTTTATGAAAATACATATGTGATTTGGTACAACAACAGTTCAGCAAATATATTTGTGATATAGTATAAAGTAAGATGTAATAGTAAATAATATATGTACAGTAGTATAACTATAAGAATAAATAAGAATAACATTCAGTAAAAAGTAATACGTAATACAATAAAATAATAGCATAATAATAGATTGATAAAAGGGTATAGCGTATGGTATGTATAATACTGTAATTATAGTATGTAAACTACAACAACAACAACGATAATAATAATAATAATAATAATAATAATAATAATAGATGAATAATAACAAGTAGAATATGGAATATCACTTGCAGAATAGACAATAACAATAAAATGAATAGTGTGTAATGAGTAGTACCCTAATATAACAGCTTAATAATAGATTGATAATAGCAAATTGTATAATAATAATAATAATAATAATAATAATAATAATAATAATAATAATAATACATTAGAATGTAATATCAAATAGTATATAATATCAATTACAAAATGATATAGACAATAAAAAGAGGCGTTTTCTCCAGTCCACTTATGAGAATGATGGAAAAGTTGCCCGCACCAAGATGGCGGCTACGTTGACGTACGATCCAGCGGCCAATGAGGCGTCTAGGTATTTTATATGTCTATGGTTGCTATAGCTGGTTTGAGGATGCATTTCTTTCGACCAATTATACTCCGCACTCTCTGCAACGTCATACTACAACGTGAGAGGGGGCGTGGCTCCGGCAAATTTGAATGAAGAGTGGAGCTTTCGGCGCCATTTTCGAGTGAGCAGCGGTAGGAATAACAGCTGCTGCGATGCGGCTTTCAGGGCTTTTTTTTTTTTTTTTTTTTTTTTTTTTTTTCCATTCTCCCGCCCCCCCCCCCCCCCCCCCCCGCCCCCCCTTCAGTATTCGGAATAAATGTCAGTTAGGTTATGCATTTGAAAATTTGGAAAGGAAAAAAAAACAAACAAACAAACAAACAAAAAAAAAAAACAATAATTTGGAAATGGGACCTGGTCGAGGAGGAGTGATGGAGACAAGAAGAAAGCAAGTTGGAGAAAGCAAGTAACGTTAGCTGAAGTGGAGACAAGAGGATACAGTAGGCTAGCTAGCGAAGCTAATCCTGCTAGCATCGCGAGTGAGAATCGGCGTCCGCTTGGACCGCGGTGAAATAGCCTTCATTTCTGACTGAAAATTATTTTAAAATTAGAGGACCGCTTTTAAAAAATCTGGAAAAATTCTGAAAATTAGGACGCGCGCTGAAGAAGCGGATGTGACCGTTTGTTGGTGTCGGTTTGTTGTTTTTTCGGCATTTTTTGAACGCGCCGTTTGAGCGGGATTGGAGAAGCGGAGGCGCCGCCGCAGCCTATCAGCACGGAGCAGCACCACCGGGATCTCTCTCTCCTGCACTCTTCCAACCGTTCATCACGCGAAATAACATGTTCCTATTACAGATTTTTTAAAAAAAAAAATAAACAAAAACTTTTTCACCTAAGCTGATGATGGAGGATGTGTATCCTTTCTGACTATAGACGCCATTTGTATTGGATTATCACTGTTTGGGGTTTTTAACCGACTGAAAAAGTCTGAACTACACGCCATAAGAAACCTGATTTTATATATATATATATATATATATATATGGCGTGGCTTATTAGAGGCTTTGCACTACCTGACTCACCTCCTGAAACTGTAAGTAAACTGATTATAGTTTGAAATGCTTCCTTTTTGCTAGTAGGCGATGAATAAGTACAGCACTAATCCTGACACAGATGGAGCTGTGTTTAGGTTTAGTTTTGTGGAAGCTCGTGCTGAAGTGCTGAGGATGGGGCTCTGAGACGGAGGCGCGTCGTGATGTGGCGGATCTGATCTCATCTGATCTCATCTGATCTGATTCACCTCGCCATTGCAACATCACACTTGCAACTTTAGTCAGTCAGCCGAGCTTAATTACACGTTTACCAACAACAGGAGAAAAAAACAAAAAAAAAACACACCCTCAGACACACTGCAGGTCAGACTCCAGGTCTGTGACACAAAGCTCTACATCTCTACATCAATGTCGCAGACCCTGTTTTCTACACATTTAGATGTCATCTAGATTACCATTACAGTGTAAACTTCTTCATCTGGTGCCTACAGGGTCATTTAGACTGAGGATAAGATTTTATTCCCCCCCCAACACATCATGTCGTGCACCTCGGGGCCCCAGCTGCCATTAATAGAAATCTAATTTCGGCTGGCTAAAAAAAAAAAAATCACAGTAGTGAGGAACCTTGCTTTATGGTTAAGTATAGTAATTTGGCTCACTTGGCTCCTGAGAAAGCTGAAATCACACGCCGAAAGGTCATTACCGTGACACTTTGACCTCGTAATTGGTGTAACTGATGGCAAGAGCTCTCCATCTTGTGCTTTTTTTCCCCCCCAGCAAATAATAAGCAGCAAAAATAAATAAAAAAAAAAGAAAGACTTCATTAAAGAATTTATTAGGCTAAGACAATAATATGCATTTCATTAGGCTAAGATAATTTATGCATTTCTCCATCATTAGGATGCAGCTGAGGCTCTAATGAAAGACACTTAGTGCTTTGTATTTCTAAACGAAGGAACTCGAGTTAGAAAATATTTTGGGTTTCCTCTCAGGATTGGCTCCTCTTTCCCACTTCACTTCAGAGTGTGTGACAACAGGATGCACGCTGATGGAGCAGATGTAGCACACGTAGAGAAATGGACTGGACCTGCGTAAGACGTCAAGACTTGGTTCGCTGTAGTCGTCCAGCTAAAACAGTAGTGTTTCGATATATTAAAAATAATGCTGTGCATTAAAAAACGATGCCGTATTTGTTTTAGCATCATGACCCACGAGTTGTAGATTTGTTTTCCTTTTTTTTTTTTTTTTTTTTTTCTCCCCCATCGCTCCACCTCCATAACACTGGCATTGTATGGCCTATGCACCCAACTGCTTTACTGCTTACACATCACCAGCAAGA
>CM040979.1:7277122-7312372 GCA_022985145.1 Pangasius djambal
AGCTGTTTTATCCACTGTTCAGCCTCCAAAGCCATACACACACAATTGGTCAAAATGCATTTTTGCAATACGATGCAATTTTGTTCAACCGAATGGATTGATCTGGAATTAATTTAGCTACGTCTTTCCTGTTGCTTTTAGACTGAGTGCATCAACATTGCCAAGTGTATTTATCCTACCAAATTTAATAAGGCTGTGTTGGAACTTGGCTGGTGCAGCAATGCTGGATTACTTCAGGTTGGCTATACTGTTACGCCGATGTCCCTTATCATTACTAGATATTTGGTTGGGGGGAAAATATTCAGTGCTGGCGTAGTGATCAGTCTATAGGAACAGTAAAGGATCGCTGTTGAAGGTCACTTTGTGGCTGGTTGAACGGCCGGCCTGGAGTGGTTATCGAAGATCATGTTATGCTTGCCTACTGGTCCTCAGCAGTGTTGAGCCATTCTCCATATGGTACAGAAGTGGTTTCACAGGGTGCTGTAGAGCTAAAAGTCCAATATCTGTTCAACATGCTGTTAAAAATACAGATTTGTGCTCTGTTATTATAATGCTAATTGCAGAGTATCAGTACTGCGCATGGCGACTATATATATAGTGTGGCATATTCACAATGAGCATTACATGTATAAAAAAAAATCTGTGCACATTTTTTAAATACATCTGAACATCAAGTTAACTAATAATGTGCAATTCCACTACTAAAATTTATATTCATTTAAATATATGTATATGCTGTTTATCCTGTGTGTTGGCATGCAGGTGTCAGAGAAGAATGTTTATATACTCATTCAGGGATTTTTCTCTCCTGCGTTTCAGATGGAGTGCTGGAGTCCTGTGGGGAAGCAAAGAGGTGGGAGCGAACAAGAACAGGGGAATCTCCGTCTTTCTAGGTGTGTGTGTGAGAGAGTGTGTGAGAGTGAGAGTGAGTGTGTGTGAGTGAGAGACACAGGGAGAGAGGGAGAAAAGGATGCGCTTCAGGTGGTGGTGTAGCAGCACAGAATGGTTTGTGGTGATACAGAGATGCAGGCCGTACTGTGCTGCAGCATCAGTGCTTCAGACATGCACTGCACGTGGGTGTGTGTGTGTGTGTGAGAGAGAGAGTGTGTTGTCTTGCTTTAGCAGCATGTAAATATTGGAGTTACACCATGGCAGATGTCTCCAGTATGCTCGTGCTGCTGAAGCAAGTCGTCACCAAGCGGTACGAGATCTTTGTCCTCACTGTGGTGTGTTAGCAGTGTTGCTTTGGCTGACTCACCGCTACTGAAGTCCGTCATTCGCCCGTCCAGCTTCTTCAGCACTGATCACTGATCAAAGGTAAACATGAAGGAAAGGACAGAGAACAAAAAAAGTGATGTCATTACATTTTTTTGATTTGTGTGTTTCTAAAATTATGTTTCTAAACCTTGTTCGTGTTGTGTAATGTATTATGCTTGTTTTTCCCTATTAAAAGCTTCTTGAAAACCTCTTTGGTGTTTCCCCCAAAGCATTGCTTTAAATACTTCGAGTTTTGTCACGTGCTCAGATTGCAACAGTGCGCCACGACATGTTTCAGCACAGCTTAACGCTGTGCGTGTGCGGCTGTGCGTGTGCGGCTGTGCGGGTTTTGTCCTGTACGAGCGCGTTAGGATGGCGTGGTTGTGAGCTGGACGTTTGACTGGTGGCTGATTAGACAGAACTTTCAGCTGGGTTGCCAACAACTGCTCACTCAGATGTGTGATGATGATCGATCTCTCTCTCTCTCTCTCACACACACACACACACACACACTTTTTTAATCGCGTTTATGTGTATGATGTTTGAGAACGAAACTGCGTGAAACAGACCAAACTCGGGACGGAACTTAAATGTGAGAGGGGGCAAAACTTTTCTCACCAGGCGCCTTTTCGTGAATTACTTTGCGTCAAAATATTTCCTGAACCCGATTTTTAAAAAATATGGTATAAATCCAGCAGCGTGGTGTTCAGTTGTGGAGGGAAACGCGCTGCGATCAAAACGCAAAGTTTAGGGAAAAAACAGTGAGCCTAAAAAACTCACAAATATCACGAAAACAAAGCGATACAAGCTTTCAAACAGCAGCGCTGCTGGAGATTTCTAAACCAATTTTCTACAAGTTTACTGACTTTACTACAGTTACTACATTAACAAACGCACAGCAACTCGTTTCCCAGCTCGAGTCAGTGAATAGCCCTGAATATCACGCCGTCATTTAAAATCCAGACAGTAGAAACGCAGATGCCATCTGACGTGTGTGTTATTTTAGGCAAAGTTTACATTTTTACACTTTGACCGTTTCGTCCTGAGCCTGAAGTGAAAACTGGTCATGTTAAATAAAACGGGTTTTCTGCAGTGTGCATTCATTTCAACAACCGTTTTCAATTAATGCAATTATATTTTAATCGTGGTTTTAATAAATAATCACGTGATTATTATTATCATTATTATTATTATTATTATTATTGATATTTAAATATCCGATTACAGTTCTGCACCCTCATTAAGGATTTGCTCACCTTTCTCCCCCCAATGCAAAGTATTTTCGAGCTCTTGAGAAAGTGATCATTTATTCTACTTTTGTGCTTTTTTTTTTTTTTTTTTTTTTTTTTTTTTTTTTTTTTTTTTTTTTTTTTTTTTTTTTTTTTTTTTTTTTTTTTTTTTTTTTTTTTTTTTTTTTTTTTTTTTAATTGTTATTATTTTTATTATTTCTGCGACTTGCCCCTTATTCTAAAGGAAGCGGGGTAACGTATAAAAGCAGCGCAGCGCGGTCAGAGCGAGCGGAGCTGAGCTGAAACAGACTGAATGTTTACAGCTCTGTAGCTCACTGAGAGCGGACCTGCACTACAAAAATGTAAAACCTTCGGCCATGCAAATATGGGGTTTAAATGCTCGCGTTATTATTATTTCAATCCTAGCTTTTTAAAATATCTTGTTGACCCGAACTCAAGCAAACAACCTTTTGTACCAACCTGTAACCATTTTTTAAAAACTAATTTTATATATAGAATTATAATAATTATATATATATATATATATATATATATATATACTATCTATCTATCTATCTATATATCTATATATATATATATAATTATACATTAAAATGATTATGGATAGCTGGCTTTGATTTGTGTTACTTTGTTATTTGATGGAACATATCCACTGCATTTTGCGAATATTTGAAATTAAAAATGATCGCAATAGCCTATGTGCTACGTGTGTTTTCCTTTTTTTCTTTTTTCTTTTTTTTTTTTTTTAACTGGACAGGATCATTTCTTAAAGCATTAAATCTCCTCTGACACGAGCTTATACAGTCACCCGAGTGCTGTACTTTAAGTGACTCCATGTGCTCCACTATAGAGTTGAGTAATATACTGAGAGCTACAGCAACACATTCATTTCGTCAAATCGAGATTATAGAGATTTTACATTTTCTTTTAGAACATCAAACGTCTTAATTTTACATTTTAAAAAAATAATAATAATAATAATTATACATTTTTCAAAACAGACTAGCCTATAGGCTAAAGATTTCCTGTACTGCCCGGTGTTGTGTGTTATGTAAGCACAGCTTCCTGAGTTACAGCTCAGGGCAGGTTTATTACAGATGTTGATATTACAGATGTTATAGCTGTTAACCGGTTTGCACACTTGCCCTGATGAGGAAAAGAAACTTAAAAGAAATCTCTCTCTTTCTTGCATCCTTTTCGTTTTTTGTCACACGGCATGGTGAGGTGTGAAATCAATCATATTCTTATCAGGTCTTATTCAAACCTGCAGCCGTTTTTTTTCTTCTTCTTCCCAAATATATTGATTAAAAAAAAAACAATAAAAATACTCCTTATTTTATTCTGAGAATATGATTTGAACGGTCAGTGGGACGCTGCAGTGTAACAGCGCAAAATAACCTACTAGTGAATTAGCCCCTGAATTCAGCTGAACCTATAATCACTGACACAAAAATATGCACTTCGTGTGTGCATATTTTTTTTAAACCGTTTTGCACATGAATCAGGTCATTTCTGTGTATTTTATTATGTATGGGACTTTTGGAAAATGCAGCACGTGAACATGAGGTGTGAGCGCTTTATAATGCACAGTCAGCTCAAAATGCTGCAGCAGGACCCCTGATCATCAGCAAGGAAAAGGACATGGGTGTGAAAATGGTTCTGATATTTAAGTTGGTGTGTTTTTTTATTATTATTAATAACAATGAAAGAGCGCAGGGACAGCTCCCGGTGTTCCCTCACACAGCTGGGTGACGCGCTCATTCACTGCTATTCAAGTCTAATTCATCTGGCGTTATATAACATTTATTTTTATAAACTAGGCTGTTGGGGTGGGGGCACAACTAATGTCACTTTTCATGCAGAAATTGCCTGGCAACAGTCGGCTAAATTTATACTTCGTGTGTGCATGACTTGATCAGTGAACCGATGGGGGCGATGACGTCACGGTGCTTATTTACTGGAGGATTTGACTTCGGATTTCGGTTCTGAAGAAATAAAAAGTAGGATGGGAGGAGGATTCTCCCACAGCACCACATTCTGTTGTAGGCCTATACACAGCAGGTTATTTAAAGTACCATCTGTGCCAACAGGTGTATGGGATCATCCCCAAATATATGCGTAATGGTGCAGAAATAGCACAATGCCATACAAACAAACAAAACAACATTATTTTAATTCTTACAATTACATGCATCAACATGGTCGTTTCGTGAAAGTGTATGTTATAATCAGCAAACCTACAGGCATATAAAGCACGTTTGTGCAATTTGTTGTTTTTTTTTTTTTTTACAGAAGTGATAATCCCCATAAAGAATAACAAACTGGGCTTAATGTTCTTCTGGACACACCACAGCATTACATCCTGTTTAGGTAGATATTTTATCCAAAAATAGATTAAATATAATGTGTCCTTCATCTGTCCATGACTACAGTGTACGGATATATATATATATATATAGGCCTAGATGCATAACATTTAACTTTGAGTTTTCTTCTTTTATTTACATATATATAAAATCCACCACTAATAATAATAAAAATCTAAATCCCAGTATGGTCGGGAAAAGTAAAAAGTAATATGGGCTAGAGGAAATGCCGAGGGAGCGGTGTGTGGTGGAGAGGAGGCTGTGGGGATCCCCATCTTCCAACCCAGTGACTTTCATTGAGAGAGAACATGTCTGGTTTTAATTCTTTGAAAGAGGTTTACTAAACCTCAACATACTGCGCGACTTAATTCTAACCAAGCAAGTCATTTGATAAGCAGTATCTTAGTTTGATTCTTAACCAAATCTAAAACCACCATCCACAATTATTTCTCAGTTAACTGAAATAATTTCCCAACTTCCCAAACGGTCCCCAAGCTGACTGTGCATTTGAGCGCTAAAGAAAAAACAAACACACACACACACACACACACACACACACACACACACACACACACACTGCAACTGCAGATTCAGTAAATGCACACAAAAAACGCATGTGAAATACTTCGGCTTGTATTTCAATTACATTCTGTGGTAATTAGATGTGTTTAAACGCATCCCTGCACCTCAGCCTCAGCCGGCAAATGAGAAAAGTCCACCGGGTGAAAATCAGCTGATAAACTCTGACGTGGTGTCGATGAGCTCAGTAACGCAGTTCCTGCAGAGCTCGGTGAGGAGCGCGCACACTCCCGCCACCTCCTGCCAGCAAAGAGCGAGCCACCGCAGCATTTCTGCAGGAGCGGGCACGGAGACGCCGGCCAGCGCGGACACCGCTTTAGTGGAGAGACTCGCGGTGAAACAGTCTGAGGGGAGAATGTTCGGCACGCACAGGCACGCGCACACCAGCAGGACGAAACTCCACAGGCTCCGGAAGAGACGCGGGGGGCCAGTGCGAGCCGCCGGCGACCGGAGAGCGCCGCCCTCGTGCGGAGCGCGCAGCGCGTCCACGTCTCCCAGACGCACACGGTCCCATTCGTGCACGTCGAAGCTTGGCACGAGCGCGCCAACGTCCACGTCTGTGCGCGCGGGCAGCGGTGTCTCGCGAATGGCGCGCACCTTCTCGCGGAAGTCCTGCATGCACTGCAAGAAGGTGAGCGGGTCGGTGAGCGAGCGAAATGACTCGGCGAGCCGCAGCGCCCGCTGTTGTTCCTCGAGCGCCGAGCGGAGCTGGTTGATCTCTGGGTCGAAGGTTTGCATGACCGCGAGCTTTAGGGTTTCAAAGTCGGAGAGGATCTCGCTGCGCTTGTGCTCGAGCGCGCGGAGCAGCTTGTCGAAATACTCCGCGACCCGATCCACGTCTCGCGAGGCCATCTGCAGCGCTTTTTTCTTCGCCCCCTCGAGCGCTTCCAGGCAGGAGAGCACCTCTGCGCCTTTCCAGCTCTCCACGGCACGATGCAGCTCCTCGAAGGCGACCTTCTCTCGCTCGTACGCCTCATCTAGCGCGCAGAACTTGTGCCCTTTGTGTTCTCCTGTAGTGGCGCAAAAGCCGCAGATGAGCTTCAGGTCCGTGGCACAGAAAATGTTCAGGGGTTGGCCGCTGTGAGCGCGACACTGAGACATTCTTGGGCTCGCACGGATCTTGGTGTACTTCTCCACGATGCTGCGCAGGGAATAGTTAACTTGCAGGCTCGAGATGCCGTTGTGCGCGGTCTCCTTTCGGCACGTCGGGCATTTGAACGGAGGTCTCCACACTGGGCTTCGGTTGTCCTCCAGGATGCCTTCCAGGCACTTCCTGCAGAAACTGTGTGAACAAGGCAGCACACGTGGGTCCTCGAAGAGACAGCAGCATATTGGGCATGTCAGGTCCTCCTCCAGCAGATCCATCGCGGGCTGGAATGAAAGATTAAATCAGCATGAAAGCGGGTCAGCTAGTGTAAAACAGATCAGATCGATGCATCTCACTCCGAAGCTGAAGCTAGCTGATTGAGTTAACCTATGGCATATCACATATTCTTTGGATTCCGGCCAATAATAAGAAACAAACAAACAAAAATGCCACAAATGATTAGATTGTGTCTCTAAAGTTGCTTCTCCATGCAGAATGTCTGGCTTGGGATAAGAAAAAAACCTGTATATAAGACTGAGGAGCTCAGCTATAAAACAGCTGAGTAAGGTTCACGTCTAGTGCATGGTTTATGAATGGCTCTTTCCTGAACTACATCTAGTTCTAGCGCGCAAAACAGACATCATAATCATCTTCAGAGACGCGACTACATGTACAGCGCGTAATGATAACAGGAACGCTGTGCTCTCCGGTCTCAAGTCCACTGCGCCCTGACACTTCGCTTGGGGATATCCAAGAACCCGCTCATCCTGCCGCGCGTCTCCCCACGTCTGTGCTTAAGGACGCTCTCTCAGAGAGAGAGAGAGAGAGGGGGAGAGAGAGAGAGAGAGCTGCCGATAAGGTAGCAACTGATGACTGTCATGGAGGAAAACGTCAGCAACTGGACCAAAACACTCACACACACACAGGCGCGCGCGCGCGCGTCCTCTGAGCTCAGTTACTTTTACTGCAGTGCGCGACGCAATCGTGGCGCTTGTTGCTGTGCAGAATTCGCGCTTAACAACTGAGGAAACTTTAACCGTTTCAGGTCTAGACACTAAGATCTGTCTAAACCTGCATTCACTCAATGAACAAATGTATAACCCGGGTATATATGCAGACATTTTATTTCGAAGCTCAAGGTAGTTATAGCCTAGTAATAGTTTATATGTTATAATAATCAAGCGCAGTGGCATCACCTCCTACTCCACTGAAAACGTTAAACCCCCCCCCCCCAGCATTAAACATTAAACGCAGAGGATTCCTTCTTTTCTGGTTGGGGTGGGTGGGGGGCTGTTGCTATGCAAAAACATCACAAAGTGAGAAATTTCCCTCCACTCATAAGCATTTCTACACGTGCGGTGCAATACGCAGGGTTAGGTTTTAATCCATCTGAGAGCACATAAATCATCTGGTGCGCGTTCATAAGCCTGCGGAGTAATCATCTCAGTTATTTATTTCTCCAACTGCTGCATCATGGTACTACAGAGCAATCAAGTGCTAAAAACAGCTGAAAGAGAGAGAGAGAGAGAGCGCGCGCGCGCGTGCATGCATGCGTCGCGTCGCGTCACTCTCCATCGCGCCATGTGTCAGGAGCCCACGCGGCGTCCATGTCCAATAGCTGGCGTGTCACGTGTGAAAATATTTTGACCTCGTTATTTTTCTTCCTCCTGTTTCCATGCCGCCAGTGAGAGCTCGCGCGCGCTCTGAGCGGAGGGAGGCCTCCTCTGATTGGCCGAACCGCAGAGGAACTGTGACGGTCGATACCGCGGCGCGCCGCTAGAGGGCCGTGCGGCGCTGCAGTCACAACCGTCCCCAGACATTCTCCCTGTTTTTTTTCCTAAGGGCTTCTGTGACGCGTCTAATGACACTTCCGGTTTTTTTCTTTTTTTTTCCTCGAGTAACGCTAAAGCTGATATGGCCGCAATGTTTACGTGCTGTCTGGGCTGCTGTTGTGGTGATGGCGGATCCGATCATAAACCTCTTAAAGAAATGCCCACCGTTCAGCTCGACACGCACCACATGGGTACGAACGACTAACCGGTTACCGGCTATAATAACGAATAAAAAAACAAATAAACGAGTTAGCTTCAACACTGTGATCATCAGACAGCTGGACAGACAGAGTAGCCATCTTGAAGTGTTTATAAAACCGTGTCTGAGTGATAATAGAGTAGAAAAATGACTCTATTTGCTTTAACTCCTCTACTAAAGTGTCTTTTCTGCCTGCTTTAGCTAGTAGCGATAGCTTGCTAACAACGACGTTGCCTTAGAAACCGTATTCCATAACCAGCCCTTGAGTGTCTGTAAATCTAATCCAATACACGCGAAACGGTACATCCAGCTCCCGGTGTGGTGGCTGTAGTGAAATACATACCCAGTGAGGGAGAGAGAGAGAGCGGAGGAGTGGTGGTGGTGGTGGTGTGTGTGAGCGCGGTGTGTGTTGCTCCTGCAGGCGCGGATGTGGTGGTGGTGAAGAGCGGGAGGCGGATCTGTGGGAGCGGAGCATGCCTCGCCAACGCCCCTCTCCACCAGAACAAGAGCTACTTCGAGTTCAAGGTCCAGTCCACGGGTGAGTAAGCAGCCACATTAGGACCAGCAACCGTGACTGGGATCAAACAGTTTCATGCGGTGGTGTTATTGATAAGGACAGCGGTGTAAGGATACACTACGGTCATGCTGTTTTGAATGTTTTGAACAAAATTTTAATGAAAAAAAAAATTATGACTGAAAAGACTCCTTTTTCATTTCTGAATTATAAACAATGCACAGCAATGTGCATGTTTCTCTGTATAAAACTAAATCCTAAAAAATTGCTATGAACAGAGCTTTACTATTTTAAACAAAATGTACTACAGGTTCACCATACAGTGTCTTAAAAATAAGTAAATACATTTATAAAGTACATTCCAAAAAATTGATTGAATAAACAAAGTCTCTGACCTGGGGGAAATGATCAATTGAAACATAATGAGCTCTGCAGCAGCGGCTGAGGCATCATTTTAACCAGAGATAGAGCTCCAAAGTCGGCTAAAATGCCCATCACGTTAGACCTAGAAGTTTGTACTGCACTGCCGCTTTAATTCCACTCAAGTCTGCCGCTTATATCTACAATGTTTATATATTTATTCTTATTTTATTTAATCTTTATTATTTTTATAATGTTAAATTACATTTTGTGTACTTTCTAACTCTGTGCTGCTGTAATATGTGATTTCCCCTCTGGGATGCATAAAGTCTATCTATCTAGATAAGAATAAAAGGAAGGTAAGAACATTAGTGAGGAATTAGGAAATGTCCATTGCCAGAGTGCTAAACTTATCAAACTGTACTACCGTTCCACTCATTTATAGGTATTCGTAAAACAAGTATTTATTTTGTAAACCGTGGTATTCATAGTGTAAACTTAATATTTCAGAAACTGCTGATCTCCTGGGATTTTCACTCACAACAGTCTCTAGAGTTTACTCAGAATGGTGCCAGAAACATTCAATGAGCAGCACTTCTGCAGGTGGAAACGCCTTGTTGATGAGAGAGTTCTGAGAAGAATGACCAGACTGGTTTGAGCTGACAGGAAGGCTAAAGTAACTCAAATAACCACTCTTTACAACCGGTGGTGAGCAAAAAGCATCTCAGAATGTACAACACATAAAACCTTCAGGCGAATGAGCTATAGTACAACATAACAATAAGTTCTACTCCGCTCTGTCAAGAACAGGACTCTGAGGCTACCGTGGGCTCACCAAAACTGGACCGTTGAAATTGGAAAAACATCGCCTGTTTTGTTTTCTAATCAGAAACTGGAATTTTGTGTCCTGCACTGTTAACCATGCAACTTTCCATGGGCTTTTAGAGTATTTTCAAATTATGGAAATATTTCCTGTGCTGTGGTCAGTATGTAAAGCTGTCAGTTTACCAGAAGTGTGTCTCTACAATGGGTGACTGTCAGTTTTAGCTGCCAATCAATGCATTAACCGCTCCACTTATTAACATTGAGGAAACTTCTAGGACTGTCAGAACACACCTACTTAAAGAATGATTGGCGGTCTATCTTCAAATGCTGTATTTAGACTCTGCTTTCACTTCTGTGGGGTTGAGTGGAGTTAAAATTGTACTGTAATCAGCTGGAGGGCTTCAGAAACATTTTACCTTCACTTTTTAATCTGTGATATGTTGCCCACTATCTATACAGTCTATAGTCACAACAGTACATGCTAATTATAAAGAACGTCAGGAGGATGTACTCAGCAAAGTAGTCTGAAAATCGAGCAAGTTGATTGTGTGAATATCAAGCTGCATGTGCAAAGGTAGCAGTAAGGATATAGGTCAAGACCTAGAAAGATAGTCTTGAGTGGTGATTGAGCACAGTACAGCAATATGAAATTAATTACGTTTTATGATGATAATGCCGTTATTGTCATGCTCAGTCGTTGTAGACTATTAGTGTCTGTTTGCTTGATTGTACCCAGCAAGGGTCAGTTAAAAGCAGTCTGGAAATCTATGCTGTGGAATTTTTTTTTAACGGATACTTATGTGCATGCATAGCATTTGCAATAAATAAAGCCATGTTAAATTTACAAAAGTGTGCAAATTAGGACTGAAAATGCTGTTTGATGCTGCTTGTGTAGGTGTGTGGGGTGTCGGGGTGGCCACACAGAAGGTGAATCTAAACCAGATACCTTTGGGTCGAGATAGTCACAGTTTGGTGCTCAGGCACGATGGATCTGTCTTTCACAACAATGAAGAGAAGAACTGCCTGCCAGCTAACAGTGTGCCTCAGGAGGGAGATGTTGTGGTAAGAATTTTGCAACAGCAAGTTTAGTCTGTTTTGGGGGAAAGAATGTGGACTGTACATATTTGAAGTATTTCATTCCAAAATGCAGTATATCCATTTTGGGGATTTTCTTGTTTAGTAAAAACTTTTTTATTATCTTTTTAATTAGGCCTGCTGAACAATTATCCAATATTTGTTTAAATGTATTTCAATATATCCAATAATCAATATTTTGTTTAAATGTATTTAAGCACAGGCACATACATTTAATTCACATTTTCAATAGTATTTATTTATATATATATATATATAAAAACAATTTTTGTTTGACAAAATGCAATATATCTCAGATACATATCTATCTATCTATCTATCTACATATAAACATTTTCACACACACACACATGTGAAAAAATTAGGACACCCCATTAAATATTCAGTCCTTTATTAAGAAATGTCAACGTCAATTTCTGATCTTGTTTTAATTTGTACCTGTGGATGAAAGTGATCTAATTGCATGTAAACAAAAAAAAAAAATCATTTTGTTTTCACTTATTAAACAAAAGAAATCAACAAAAATGAGTATTTCAGCTGAGGAAAAAGTTAGGACACCCTATGCCCTAATAGCTAGCGTTTCCTCCTTTGGCTGAAATAACCTCAACGAGACGCTTCTTGTAGCCATCGACCAGTTTCTGACATCGACTGGAAGAAAGTTTCCTCCACTCCTCAATGCACAATTCTTTGATGATTCTGTGATGTTTGAGGGGTTTCTTGCATGCACAGTCCGTTTCAAATCACCCCACAGGATCTCAATAGGATTTAGATCTGGGCTTAAAAAATAAAAAATGGACTTGGCCATTCCTTGATGGATTTACTGGTATGTTTTGGGTCACTGTCATGTTGCAAGGTCCAGTTCCGCTTCAGCTTCAGTTTTCTGACAGATGGTCTCACATGTTCCTCAAGCACCTTCTGATACAATGTAGAATTCATAGTGGATTCTCTGATGGTGAGCTGGCCAGGTCCTGCTGCAGCAAAGCCCCAAACCATAACACTTCCACCTCCATGTTTCACAGTTGGTATGAGGTTCTTTTGCTGAAATGCTGTATTTGGTTTACGCCAAACATGCCCTCCGTTATGGTGTTCAAATAATTAAATGTTAGACTCCTCTGTCCAAAGCACATTCTTCCAGAAGTCTTGGCCTTTGTCTATGTGTTCTTTGGCAAACTTCAGTCTTGCCCTCATGTTTTTCTTAGACAGCAGGTTTCCTCCTTGCACACCTCCCATGATAAAGTTGTGCGTCTCTTTCTGATTGTAGATTCATGCACTTTGACATCAACTGTAGCAAGAGCTTGCTGTAGGTCCCGTGATGATATTTTAGGGTTTTTGGAGACTCCTTTAAGCATCTTACGGACTGCTCTTGGGGTGAATTTGCTTGGACGCCTGACCTGGCCATGTTGGTTTTAAAAGTTCTCCACTTGTAAATGATTTTCTGGACAGTGGAATGGCTGATTACAAATTCTTTTGAGATCTTTTTATATCCCTTATCAGACCCATAAGCATCAACAATCTTCTTTCTGAAGGCCTCAGAGAGCTCTTTGGATCTCACCATGGTGATACCTCTTACTTCAACAATTAAGAGCAAACCAGACTAAATGTCTGAGGTTTAAATAAGACGAGCCTCCTTCAAAATGCTCTGTAACGATGTTCTAATAATTTGCACCTGATGTGATGCACCTGTAGGTCATTTTAGCCATTTTAAGTACAAATAAATGTGGGGGTGTCCTTACTTTTTCCTCACAAGAAATTGGATTTTTTTTAAAATTACATTTTACAGATCATTTTAAAAAGACTTTTCTTTGGTTTTTATTTGTTTAGTTATATTATGTGAATCTCCCAATATTGTTAAAATGAAGATCAAATGTCCATATATTTAACCATGTTAAAAAAAAAACAGGCTTTCATGGGGTGTCCTAATTGTTTCACATGACTGTGTGTGTGTGTGTGTGTGTGTGTGTGTGTGTGTGTGTGTGTGTGTGTGTGTGTATATACACACATACAAAACATTTTGTATGATATAAACAATGAGTAATCAATTACGTAAAGAGATGATGCAAAAATAATTATTAATTAATTAAATAATATTATATCAGAGATATCAGAGTTGCTCTCTAAGTACAGCAAATAAAAAAACATTTGAATTTGGTAAGAATAGGTTTATGGTTAAAGTTTACTCTGTTTGAGATCCCACCTCTCCTGCATTACAAGTTACTTTCACATTTTCTCTCACACAACCCTCTTTACATTCAGGGCTGCTCTGAAATAAAAAACTAAATTTTCTGAAGTTCCAGTAACCCTTCAGCCTATGTTCATAAAACTGAAAAATGTCAACCTAGCTGAGGTGAAACAGGTTAGATAAAGCTCTCAGGCGCTCAGATTTCATTCTGCAGAGATATGGTATATCACACTATATTAAAAAAACGGACATGGTGGGGGACATGCTTTGGGAACAAACTCATTTTTTAATCCCCTTAACAAACAAATTGGCTTGTAATGCAACCAGCCCAACAAGAATGTATGGAGTTACCATTTGTTTTCTTAGCTAAAGCCATTGCTACATTCATGGTCTCAATTATGATCTCAGTCATGCTTGGAAAATGATATATCTGTACATAGACCCTTATGAAGAAGTCATTAGATTAGCACAGTAGTGTTTAATGCTCGTCTGATCACTGGCTGTTGTGTTGTGTTAAAGCTAATGGCTGAAAACACAGCAGCCTACGTTTTCCCAAGGATTCCATAAATTAATTCTGATGTTACGGTTCACGTTTGCATGTTTTTCAGGGATTAACGTATGACCATGTGGAACTGAACCTGTATCTGAATGGGAAGAACATGCAGTGCCCAGCCTCAGGCATTCGAGGGACTGTGTTCCCTGTAGTTTACGGTTGGTTAAATATATATATATTTTTTCCTATTCCTATGTCTAGTTGTGGTCTGGCAGAAGAGGTACAGAGAGGACAGAAATGCTAATGTGGAGTAGCAGGAAAAATAGTGACATATAAAAGATAAAATTGAAAATTGAAAGCATGCGAAGAAGCTGATGTGCTAAACCAGAGTGTATTTTGGAGGCAGTGGCAGATACCAGAAAGTGAATAATAAACTGAAGAATGTTCTATTGACATGTACTTTTATATGTTCATAAACACTTCTATCCAAAGTGAACTACTTTTAAGATACAATACAAACACACGTTAAAGCTGTTTTACCCATGGGCACAACAATGGCTCTCTGATGGTACTGAGCCTCCACTGCCCAGGTTATGACTGAAAGTTGTGTTTGATTCTCTGTGTTGCAGTGGATGAGAGCGCTATCTTAGACTGCCAGTTCAGCGACTTCTACCACACTCCTCCTCAAGGTTTTGAGAAGATCCTGTTTGAACAGCAGATCTTTTGAGCCGTCTGCTTCACATGCACTTGCAGAGAAGCCGTCCTCAGGGCTTTAAGGAAAGTGCTGATGGTGGAAAGGGTGTTGCACTGCTCTGTCGTATTGTTTTATGCCTTCTCTGTTGCTGCTGCCATAGTCCATAGGAGACAAGCCAGGTGTTTGCATGTGAGAGGAAATCTTTATCCATCTCGAAAAGTGCACACACAGTCAGCCATAAACATGAATTTCAAATTAAGGTTTTTTTTTGTTTGTTTTTAAATGTAGCCTGTATTATAATTTGACCCTCATTATTTGGTACGTGGGTGCTATTGTGTTGGTGTGTTAAGCTCCAGGGTCTGGGGTTCAACCCTGACCTCCGGTTATTGCCTATTTGGAGGTTTGCATGTTCTCCCTGAGGTTCTCCTCCGGACTGTCTTGTCTCCCTAAATTGTCCGTATGTGTTCCATTCAAGGCGTATTGCAGAATTGCTCTCAGTGTTCCCTGGATAGGCTCCGGATCCACAGCAACCCTGACCAGGATTAAGCAGTAATTGAATACGAATGAATGACAGAATGAATTATTTTCTAAGTTTTTGTGTAATTTAATATACCTAGGACAGGAACTTTTATTTATTTTTTTATATTTTTTGGAAATGTTACATTAACCAACACTACAGTAAATGAAGAGAAACATAAATGTTCTCTGGTTTAAACATGACTGATGTCTTTTTGGTTTGCACTATTTAGGCATAATCAAAGAAAACAACCAAATTGTGTACTGTCAAAATTCCAAATAAAAATGAACTCAGTGTATGGAAAGTAGTAGTGAAGTTTTGTATACGTATAGATTCAATCGAACTTCAGTAAACGTTAATAGTGGAAGAAAAACGAAGCAATTTTTATGACCAAGAACAAACAATATAAGTTGATTGTTGTCGTTACATTTCTTACATAACACACACGAGATAAAGAGTCAGTTTTGTAGGCTATTCAAGGCCTATACTCTTCCAGTTGTGATGGCTTGAGAATCTGAAGCAATTAAAGTCTGAAGTAATAATGACCAACAGAAAACTGTGATTATTGGTACACTGGTTCACCCTTCTTTCTCTTCAAAGCCTGTGGTTCTTATTCCTTTGCTGGGATAAATAAATGCTGCCGTTTCTCCTCTGAGGAACTACCACGTGGTTAGCCATGCTATTAAAACCACTGACAGGTGAAGTGAATAACACTGATTATCTTGTTACACTGGAACCTATCAAGGGGTGGGATATATTAGATGGCAAGTGAACAGTCAGTTCTCAAAGTTGATGTGTTGGAAGCAGAAACAGTAGGCAAGAGTAAGGATCTGAGCCACTGTGACAAGGGCCAAATTGTGGTGGCTAGATGACTGGGTCAGAACCTCTCCAAAATGGCAGGTCTTGTGGGGTGTTCCTGATATGCAGTGGTTAGTACGTATACCAGAAGTGGTCCAAGCAAGGACAACGGGTGAACTGGCGACAGTGTCATGGGCGCCCGATTTGGGCCTTGATAGAAAGGTGTCAGAACACGCAGTGCAACACAGCTAGCCGCAGACCAGTCAGAGTGCCCATGCTGACCCGTGTCCACCACCAGTTGTGCCTACAATGGGCAGGTGAGCATCAGAACTGGACCATGGAGCAATGGAAGAAGGTGGCCTGGTCTGATGAATCACGTTTTCTTTTACACAGCACACCTTCAGAGGTCTTGTGGAGTCCATGTCTTGACAGATCAGAGATGTTTTGGGGCACAAGGGGGACCTACACAATATTAGTCAGGTGGTTTGCTGCGTGTGTGTGTGTGTGTGTGTGTGTGTATGTGAATATATATTAGGATATATTGAAGTGCTGAGAACTGAGAAGTGAACTACTCCACCTTTCTGTACCCACAATACTGATTAATACTATAACTGGGTAAAATCACCAATTTACTAGTTGTAATATTACTAATATAATTTTTATAATATTACAATTATTTTCAGTTTAAATGATTTGTTTCCACAGCAGCACTAAAACAACATAGCAGGAAAGTAGTAGGCAATTCAGCTACAAGTCAAGTGGCTTTATTGTCATTTCAACCATATACAGCTAGCTAGTAAACAGTGAAACAAAACAACGTTCCTCCAGGACCAAGGTGCTACATAAAGCAACACAGAACTACAAGAAACTACATATTACTACATAAAGTGCATGTGCAAACAGCACAAGTCAGTACAAAACTACTAAAACAGCACCGACCAGTACACAGTTCTAGTATGAAAGTGTCAGAAATAACAGCAGTGCAAAAGAATAACAATATAATAAATTGCTGTGAATGTAAAAATAACATACTATGACATAGTATTCAGCAGATAAGCTTATACTATATATGGACAGAGCAGTTATTGGGGTAGCAGTCAGGTACAGAGTATAGTAATGACAAGAAATTATATACAATATTTTTTATAAATAAATTTTATAAATACAGTTGCCAAGATGGACACAGAAAGAGGCACTGAAGGTGAACTAAAAAGGCTTTGTGCTATTTTGGTAACTTCAAAGACCGCAGTAAAGGAACACCAGAAAACTAGGGAATAAATGAACAAACATGCCTAATACAGCTAACCAGGGGGCATCCTTAAGGTGCTCAAACCACCTCAGCTGGATCCTCCCAATTCAGATGAGCAGCTACTCTACTCCGAGGCTCTCCTGGAGTGCTGAGCCTCATCCTATCACTGAGATTAACACAACAACTTCATTTTGGTCAGTACCGACAACTCGCGACCACAGGTGAGATAGGGAGGTACACTGACCAGCAAACAGAGAGCTTCTTCTGCAAACTGAGCACCAACACAGACAGCCAGTTGTGTCCTGCAGGATTACAAACCACGCCCCTTAAATACACGCCCACTATTACAAGTTACGCCCACAACAAACAGGTAAAATATAGGGTTAGGGTGGACAGGGCGTGGGAATGTTGTGTAGTGTGATTTGCTATTGGGCGTTCCTTGTAGTGGGCGTTCCTTGTAGTGGGCGTGGTTTGTAGGCTTGCAGGACGCAGACAGACCCTTCTCCAGACAGCGACTGTAACATTGCAGCTGCTGCTGAACATATCCGTTTGTCAGTCTTTGAATTATGTCTCAAATTATGTGCGCTCAATCTTGCAAATATATGTCTGGATTACATTTTTATGATTAGCATTAGAGTAAAATCCAGAAATACCTGCCATATGTTTATATAGCCCGGAACCCGTCTCATGTAGTCTTTCACAACACCGGAACTGCTGAAAAGTGAACTTGTTTCCTCGGGTTTTATAAAAGTGAAACACCAAACCTTTAACATGAAATGTTTAAGAATTGTTTACAGGCGGTTTGTTCTGCTCTAGTTTTTAAACATATATATTCTGAGTAAACAGGAAGTTATATCCCTTTGTGGTGACAGCTAAGAAATATTGTCCACAGGCGTTTTTGTTTTGCGGAAAACAGGCACTTTCCGACGTGTTGAGTCCCAGACGACTCCTTATTGGACACAGCGCGCACTACACAGGGTGCAAGACGGCATTACTGGATAACCTTAAGCTCATCTGTAGACTCTGAGATCAGACATTATTATCATCTCATTATAAAACGACTACTTTATGTTAGACGGCGATATTGCTGATAGAGTTCTTCGTTTTTCTTGTACGTTAATGTAAACTCTGTAACAAGTATGCAGCTGGGGAAGTTTTTGTACTTGAATACATGAGCAGATCTGCAATAGCGTTTGACATGGCGAAGTAAGGCGTTTTGGAGAAAAAAAAAAAAAGTTAAAAGGTACTTTCAGGTTTTGTCCTTTATCTTGTAACGGTGACAGTAATTGCAAAGCCTGATATCTGTATCAGCATGAGTTTGAGGATCGTGCTGCACGTGCACAGCTGTGTCCGGCTCGTGTCCACGCGCCAGATCCACGAGCTCGCCTCCCTGCGCCGTGTCTCCCTGCTGCCGGACAGGAAGCGTCTGGGGCTCCTGTATCCGTTCAGCAGTCTGGAGGCCCACCTGTCACCACAAATAGACAAGACACGCTTTCAGCTCTTCCAGCCCGACCTGCAAGCCCTCGAGTGGGCGGAGAGACTTTTCACTCCATCACCTAAACACCAGATAGCCTACTCCTCATCAGCTGTGCGCATAGACCACATGCCTGACCTCACACAGCCAGAGGTGAGGGGCAAGACCAGATTATTCAGATGCTTAAAGGAAAACTCCTCTCAGAAACACATCAGATGTGTTTAGAGTAAAATATATTTGTGATGTGCATAGTGATTTCCAGTGCTGCTTTGTTGGTTGGTGCTGTATTTTTGTTATTCCTGTGAGAATTTGACCAGTAGTGTAGTTATAATGACATTTAATGGGAGAAAAAAATAAAACTATCTAAACTATAAGTGACAACGGGAAGGTTTCACTGCTATACGACACACAGGCTCAGCTCGGCTAGTTAGTGATCTATGAGATGATGGGCATGATGGTGTTTGATGGTGGTATTAGCTGAAAGTTGAGGCTTTGGAACCTGATCTGTTTGAGCAGAGTGTACAGAAGAAGAGGTGAGAGAGCTGGACAGAATAAAGAATTAAAGCACTGCTGCATCGCTCTCTTTAGGTAGAGATGGAGCAAGGGCTAAATCCCACCGTCACCACTCATCAGCGGGTAGTCACACAGCATTTTGTGTAATATAGGAAACTGTTAACCAAAGTGAAAACGGACCAACATGTTGATTAAAAAAGAAAAAAAAAATCTCAAATTTCATTACAAAATGAATCTTGGATGCCACTGAAGATCACATGTTAATTATAAAGATTAATCCAGGGTGGATTTTTCCCCCTATATATAGTTATGCATGTATATTATATAAGAATACATATTACTGTATTACTCTTTTGTTGTAAGGAAGGCCTTATTTGTGTGTGTGTGTGTGTTGTTCTGCAGGTGTGTTTCATAGGCAGGAGCAACGTTGGCAAGTCCTCTCTCATCCGGGCCCTGTTCTCTCTCGCACCAGAGGTTGAAGTACGGGTTTCCAAAACACCAGTAAGCAGACAGACTTTTAAATTAATTTTTAATTGCTTTATGAATTTTTTTTCCTCACCTCTACTTCCCTTTTTTTTTTTTCTGTGGTTTGGGCTGAGGCATTCAGTTTTTCTGATTGTGTTATATAGGGGCACACAAAAAGGCTGAATTTCTTCACAGTGGGGAAAGCATTCACTTTGGTTGACATGCCTGGATATGGATACAGAGCCCCAGAAGACTTTGTAGAAATGGTCGAGCCTTACCTTCAAGAGCGAAAAAAGTAGGTGTGATCAGAATCCCTGAGCGTTGGCGTGAGCAGGAATGGATATGTTAGGTGGTATGATGGCTATGTTATGTTCTTTTTTTTTGTCAGTCTTATGAGGACGTTCTTGTTGGTGGATGGAGGGGTAGGGCTACAGAAGTTTGATTTGGTAGCTGTGGAGATGTGTGAAGAGTTTGGCATTCCTTATGTGGTGAGTGTTTTCCTCTCTCATGCACCAACTGGGAAAGGCCAGCAGGTGGCAGCAGAGTGCAGCATAACATTATTACATTGCTCATGAATACAGTATTTCTCATTAGCATGAGAATATGGTTTTAAGATTTTGATGGAAGCAGGTCTGTAAGTCACTCTGGATGAACACATCTGCTAAATACTGTAAATATTAAATATTATTGCTTTGTCAAGTTACATACGTATTTGCCTACCATGTTTTTGTGTACTGGAATTTTAAAAATAAGGTCACATTAGTGTGACACTGTTATAAATATTGTATCTGTTGAATATATTTTATTGATTATTGATTTTAATTCGATTTTGTCTCTGTTCGAAGCTGGTGGTGACTAAGATAGACAAAACTCGTCAGGGGGCTCTGCTTTCCCTCCTCGTGCAGCTCCATGATTTTATCAAGGATAAAACAAGCACGTGTTTCCCCCAGCCCTTTCTTGTGAGGTAAAAGATAAGCACGTATACACACAGATGAACATGAACATGTTCTTGGATCATTATCCCTTTGCTGTGTCTAGAGCAAGATTTCTTTTGACCAGTTACTGCCATCTATTGTCACCAGCATTTTCATCCTTATTCCCTCAACCAATAAGTCACTTGACCATCCCTCCAGATGCACAAGTCACTTTTGTAAAGTTGCATTTCTGTATATTAACTGTTAAAAAAAAAATTGCTTAATTGGGAAAATATTGGGGTGGCTTGGTGGCACAGCAGGTAGCATTGCTTCTTCACAGCTCCAGAGTCCGTTTCTGGCATTGGGTGACTGTCTGTGTGGCGTTTTGCATGTTGTCCCATTCTCTGGGTTCCTCCCACTGCTCAGAAACATGCCACTAGGTGGATTGGCTAAGATAAATTACCCCTAGGTGTGAATGACTGTGTGATTGGTGCCCTGTGATGGACTGGCATCCCATTCCACCATCCCATTCCCACATAGGCTATTATTAATGGTTACTGAAATTGGGTAAGTGGCAAAAATATTTATATATTTATTAATATATATATATATATATATATATATATATATATATATATTTTAAAAACCATGCGTATGTTGCCTTTAAATTTCGTTTACATTTTATAAAATGTAATCCAGTGCTATACCATAATGTTGCTGTCTGTACTGGTGCATCTGAAGGGATGTCAAGTAACTTAGGAGTGGCAGTGATCTGATTCATAGACATGTTGTTCTAGGAACAGCAAAGGGATGTTTATCAGGGAATAAGTCTGACTTAAATAAATCATGTTCACACATACACAGGAGAGCAGGGCTATACTATCACATGCTTCACAAACAGTTCTTCACATAATTTGAAATGTCTTTTAGATGTATACTAAAATCATTTGCTTTGGTGCTAAAGCCCATTCTGTGGTTCTCTCAGTTTAGAGAACCTGGTTTGATTTTTAAACAGGATATACAGAGTTTCTAGTTTGTGGGAGAAATCAGGAAGTGGAAATGGATGAGATAGTCACTGAAAAAAATTGAACAATATGATGATAAGCTAAAATTGAACAATACAATGTGCACGCATTCAGACTCACAGAATCACACCATGCCTGTTTTAGTGCCTGAAAGTAACATTTATCACCAGACTAGGAATCATATCATGACTAGGAATCCTGTTTTGTTTTTATTTCATTGGATCTTTATTAAAAAAAGAAAACATACTAACTAGCTACTTATGCTTGTATGTACTTATACTTAAACATATACCAGTAGTGGCACACACTCCATACACATGCTAATCTCTCTGTGTACTGAGGTAGTATCACCTATTAAATAAAGGACAGCATTGACATTCAGGCAAGCAATTTCAGTATGAATCAGATGTTGTTAAATTTGAGCCTGTGTGGAGAAGGATGTCCATATTTATAATCATATGCTTAGACTGCCAGCAGTGATTTGAGCTCTATAATCATTGTCCCATTCTCTTTCTTTCTTTCTTTCTGTTTTTCCTTGCTCTCTTTCTCTCATCATGCTTCAGTTCTGTGCACTACTCAGGCATACACCTCTTCAGGTGCTTCATAGCACATGTGACAGGAAACCTCCAGCTGAGCTCCAAACCCACCTGAGATCCATATAAAGGGGAAAAACACAAATGACAAGAGACTCATCTATGCTGATCTGATCCAGACATGCCTGTGTTTCGGCAGCTGGTAGCTGCTCAGACCAAGCCTGGGTCAAAGCGTTTTTTTTGACTCCTTGCTTTGGCAATATGAACAATACCTGAAAACAAATAAAGGTTCTACCTTTTTAGCAAGACAAAAGCTAACCCCAATCAATCTTGAATTCTTTCTCCACTGTTATAGTTTTATATGATATATATGATGGTATGCTTTAGAAAACCCATGCCACATCTGATCTCATGAATCTGGCTATGAATTACTATTAGAGGCTTTATAGAGTGAACATTTTCATTCGTATCGAACAAATTCTACAGTCTGCAGAATGTAGGAGGCTTAGCAGCAGAAATTTGCATTGAAAATCTGATTTAAGTTCAAGATTAAAATAACAAATACCTGAGACCCAGTGCTCTGTCAGAAAACTCTGTTCTGTGCACCTAACAGCTTTATGAGCTGAGCTTACGTACACCTTAAGTGATTTACATTTCCGTAGTACTGAATGGGGAGGACCTTCACAGGAGATGCTTCAGAACCAACAGCTAAATATGGCAGTAATTTTTCAGTAAATGTGTGTGTGAAGGTGTGTATGTGTGTGCCAGTAAGAGGGTCAGAGAATGAAAGCTTTCCCTGGTCCCAGTCCAGTTGCACTCTGATCGTCTGAAGCTTTTGTTCTAATGAGAAGAGACTGTGTGGCTGTGGTGTAGAACCTCCTCCATATTTGCCATCATAATACCAGATATACCAGAGTCCATTTCTGGAGTTTATATCTCCCTTCCTCTGAGCAGACTCTGTCATCACACCCAGTGACCAGGCTGCACAGTCTCCAACTTCAACATCCCACCAGTGTGTCCCTGAGTTAAAGCCCTCAGAGCCCAGGATGCATAAGCAAGCATCTAGTCTCTCTGGATTGTCTGGCAGCTTCTGTTCCTCTTCCCTGTTTCTCACACTGGTCAGATCATCAGATACAATGAGAAGAGGATGAGCAGTGTTTGGGTCCAGTGTTATAGGCACTGAGAAAAACATACCAAAAGGTAATAAACAACAAACAGTGTGTAATGGCAATGTAAAAGTAAAGCAATGAGAAAATAATGTAAGCTAACATGAATACTATTTTCGTAACGTATCCTTTTTCGAAGTTTATTTGAGTTTATATGTATGCTATTTTTGATATTTTAGTATTTATTTTAGGAAAGTAATGTTGTAGAGCTCTGACTGCAGGAAGAAAGAGTGGTCCAGGAACAAGCAGAAAAGCAGAACCCCCCCCCCCCCCCCCCCCCCCCCCCCCCCCCCCCCCCCCCCCCCCCCAACAAAACAAAAACAATTGGAATAGCAGGGCCAGTTCTTCTGTTTTTGCTATACACTGAAGACATTTGGTTTTGAGATCAAAAGACGATCTCAAAGCCAGTAATTCGGAAATTCCAGCTTTTATTTCCTGATATTTGCATCTAGATGTGTTAAACAACACCTTTGTTTGAACAGATACATAGATGAGCCACAAATGTTCTGGAACCAAAATTAACCACTACCAAAGGGATAGAAAGGCCGAAGTGTGGAGAAAGAAAGGATCTGTTCATGATCCCAAACATACGAGCTCATCGGTCAAGTATGGTGGAGGTAGTGTCATGGCTTGGGCTTTCATGGCTGCTTCTGTCTTTATTGATGATGTAACTCATATTCACCTCCTGTAACTCATATTTCACCTCCTGAAGAGGAGACTGAAGAGAGAAACGGCCCAACACGAACAACAACTGAAAGAAGCTGTGATACATGCCTGGAAAAGCATCACAAAAGAAGAATGCAACAGATTGGTGATGTCACTGGGTCACTGGCTTGATGCAGTTATTGCAAGCAAGTTATATGCATCCAAATATTAAGTGTTATTTACTTTCATTTACTTTAAGACTCTCTGTTCCTATCCTTTTATTCACCTAAAAATTGGTTGGTCAATGTTCTACATTGTTTAACACATCTAGATGTAAATATCAGGAAATGAAATCTGAAATTCTGATCTATTGTTTCATATTCATCTTTTGATCTTAAACCCGAATGTCTTCAGTTTATAGCAAAAACACAGGTATTGATCTTGATAATCCAGTACATTCAGAGGGGACAGTATATCTGCTTTTCATTAATAGCAGCCTACTTAAGTGTCTGTTTTCTTCAGTTTGAGACAGAGCAATGGAGAAATTCAGATTTTGTAGACATCCATCAACATGCAACAGCTTCCAGGATTTCTTTTAGAAGGTGGCTGCTATTTGAGAACTGTCATGAAGGTGAAAGGTGAGTTCAAAGATAAGCTAAGTTATAAAAGATACGTTGTACACAATGACATAAAGACATAAAGACATAAAAAATTGTTGGTACCAAATGGCATTTCCTTGATGCTCACAATCAACTGGCTAGACATTAAGGTCAGGACAAAAAAAACACCTGCTTCTTCACCTTCAGCAAATAAAATGGAGAGTGATAATGATAAATGTTTATAATGAAATATTTGTTGTGTTTAACTGAATAGAAATTGTAACGTTGCATATTATAAAGCAATAATAAAGAAAAGTTGTTTGTTTAACACACTGGATAAACCTAATAAGCCAAACCACCCATCAGTTGGCTAAAGGGCACAATTGGGTGAAAGTGTATATAACAATCCTAACACACACACACAGAAAAAGAAAAGATAAAGTATATTACTGTATTGGACAGCGTCCTGCATCTTCTCCCAGACTCTGAACCTCAGGTTGGCCAGATGTTTTGCCACATGGATCAGTGCTCCTGAAAGCTCCTCTGGATGCTGCAGTGTGCTCTGAGCTCTGCAAAAACATTCAGGAGTCAGTGCTGCTGTGGGTTTGGATTCAGAAACACAGAGAACGAGAGAGACAGGAACCACATCACTCACCTTTTCACTGTGGCCTTGTAGTTCTGTAAAACAGCAAAGTAAATATCAGTGGATATGATTTACATTTTTATAGGACTGAAACGTGACATTTCTGATGATGGCAAGAAGTTTTACTTTCTCACAGTATAAATACTGACTAAATGATCCTCACTTGTAAGAACGAGACATCTTCAGCTCTCATCTCCTCTTCTATGGCTCTGACTGTGTCTGAAAGAGATGCTATGTCTCTGCTCAGCTTCTCAATCTTCTCCTTCATCATCTGACTCTTCTGCTCCTCTTCCTCTCTCAGTGCAGTGATCCTGGCTGCCTCTTCATCTCGTAGAAACTGGTGAAGCTTCTCAAACTCCTCCTTAATCTGCTGCTCTGTGTGCTGGGCCTGATTCTGCAGTGAAGAGGAAATCAAATGAAATATATTTGAATATGCAATAATGCAAAATATTATTATAATCAAAATACTGATATTGTTTTTAACCTGTATATGTTCTGCCGTCTGACTCCAGTTCAGTTTATAGTCTTTAATGTTCTCCAGTTTCTCCTGTAGGAGTTTTAGTTCAGTCTTGAGCTCCTCCTGAAACAAGTGAGCACACTGCATGAAGACTGTGTTTGATATATTGAAACACCATCCAAAAGCTGAAGGCACTACACCTTTGTACCTTGTATGACTGTTAAAATCTAGCCTAGCTTAAATTAGAGCTTTACGTTTAGCTTCAGCTGTCATCAATTAATCAGTAAGTAACTGATAATCTGCTAGGTTTGTTAGTCTTGGTTAACAAAATCAGCAAGATTTCACTCATCCTATATCTATGTAAGACATCATGTGCCAGCAGCACATTGCATTAAACCATACTTCAGTTAACGTTCACCTCAAACATCAGAATTGGGGTCAAATGTGATCTCAGTGACTTTAACTGTGGTATGGTTGTTGGTGCCAGTGGACTGGTTTGAGCATTACAGAAACGGCTGATCTCCTGAGATTTTCTCGCACAATGGTCTCTAGCATTTACACAGAAGGGTGCCAGAAAAAAACTATCTGAGGGCAGAAATGCCATGCTGATGAAAGAGACCAGAGGAGAATGGTCAGACTGGTTCAAGCTGACAGGAAGGCTCAAATAACCACTCTTTACAACCATGGTGAGCAGAAAAGCATGTTGAGCAGAATGCACAACACATTTAACAGCAGAAGACCATATCAGGTTCTACTCCTGTCAGACAAGAACAGGAATCTGATTAATAATGCTGTCTGACATATGTTCTACCAACCGGCTCCAGTTCAGTTTATAGTCTTTAATGCTCTCCAGTTTCTCCTGTAGGAGTTTTAGTTCAGTCTTGAGCTCCTCCTGAAACAAGTCAGCACACTACAGAGGGCACAGGCTCACAGAAAATAGGCAGTTGAAGATTGGAAACGTTGCCTAGATGCCTGGGCATATTCCTGCCTCACACCCAGTGATCCCAGGATAGGCTTCGGATTATACTGTGACCCTGACCAGTATAAGGTGGCTACCGAAGATGAATGAATGAATGATGAATTAATTATTTTGGGCATGGCTCGGAGGGTTGGAAAGTCTCATAATTTGTACCTTTATGGAGTATTAATAAAGCTTCCATTATGCATTCAAGAAATTCATTTAACTTTTGAAATGAAAAGCACATCTTTTAAAGAATATCTAGGACCCCTTTAATGTGTCCAAACTAGGATTCAACATTGTTGTATTTTTCTATACAGCTGCACTGTAGGTACTGAATTTAAAGTGTTTAAAAGAATAAAGAGGTTTAGTGAGAAGATCATTATAAAAAGCTTAGTCTTATAGGATGTAGGTTGATTGGCGTACACTGCTTTAGTTTAACGTGGAATTTCCACTTCTTTTTCTGCAGGTCTCAGTTAAGATTTTGGTTATCTAAATATGCAGTAATGGTGAAAGCGGACTCATACATTTGTTAGGTTTATTACAGTGTAATTTATTAACAATCACCAACAACAATTTGAGTTTGTAGTATTTGAAAAAGCTTCAAATCAAAATTTTATAACATTTTTCAGATTACCTTACCTTTATACTTTATATTTACCTTACAGTCAGTTATTGCCTCATCAATGGGGCAGAATTTGTGATCGGTGTGTTTTCTTGAAGTTTGGCACACCACACACACCGGCTGTTTATCATCCAGACAGAAGAGATTGAGTTTCTCACTGTGCAGACTGCAGACTGTTTCAGATGCTGGTGAAGATCTCTGACTTCTCTCCTGTAAGAAAGTCTCACACAGGTTTCTTAAAGCAAAGTTTATGGGTAGATGACTCAGGGAGGATCTTTTCCTACAAACGGGACATTCTCTGGATCCTTTGGTCTCCCAGTACTGCTCCAGACACACTTTACACACACTGTGACTACACTGCAGGAGAACCGGATCCTTGAAGATTTCAAAGCACACAGGACAGGAGAAATCCACTTCTGAAAACTTAGAAGCCATTTTCTTTTGCTAGTGGTATTCTTTACCGGTATGGTCATAGTCAGACTTTCACTTTCACTTCTGGCAAAGTAAACATAATCTAGCTTTCCAGATCAGCATATTCCCCGAAACAGGTACACGCTAAAATTATTGATGCTGCAGATCCTTACCTTTCCATGGTAATTCAAGTCTCTGATCTGTTTTCTTTCTTTCTTTCTTTCTTTTTTTTTTTTCTGCTCAAGGCTTGAGAATGTACCTTTTGATTGTGAAAATCATGATGAATCTTGTTTATAGTTATGATTCCTCTTGGCCTGATGATATTCACAGTCCTGCATATACATTCTCAAGCCTTGAGCAAAAATAGGTGGAATGGCATTTGACATGACAGATCATGTGTTTTAAAAATCTGCCAAGATGCTGAAGCAAAAAACACTCATTCGGTACAATCAGGTTTTGCCATGGATTATGGATTATAACTGTTAAACTTCTGGATTTGTTGTTAAACCAGGCTTATACTGTATGATTCTGGCATGATTTAGTGTCTTTGTACATCACATATGAGGACTCATTTGTTTTGTTTGCACTTTGCAAAGGTCAATATGAACTGGACCAAAGTTGAATTCGAGTGAACCGTGAGTGCAGTGCCAATGCATCCAATCCATAGGGATTTATTTATGTATTTAGTATGACTTTCTCTTTTTCTAAGATAGACAGAACTTAAAACAAGGTTGTGTTTTTCCCAACCCTTCCTTTTGAACTGAAAGATAAACACACAATCTTGCAGTAGAACATGTTCTGCGAGTAGGCCTTAACCTGCAACATTCATTTTGCCATTCCTGTAAAACATTTCTTTTTACAATCACTGCCTTCTGATGTCATCGTTGTCCATCAATACAAGCAGACATTTTAGATCAGTCTTCCAAGCTGTTGCTCTTTCAAACCTGAGCAAGAATATGCAAATTCATTATTCAATGACATGGAACCACTAGATAAATCAAGTGTTTGCAGCTGTACTGACCTTTTTACTCAGTGTTGTCCAGAAAGATAAAAGAAAATTCCTCCCCAGTTATGTTTTTTGTTATGGATTCTATTCGGGTCAACAATTTTGACAAGAGATTTTATTTTTGCATTGAGGTTCTGATCAGCAACTTTGCTGTTCAAGTGCACACACATAATTAGCAATGAGAAACAAAAAACATATGTGCACTCAAGAAATGAAACAAGCAATCACAGATTATTATATGTCACAGCAATCAGGGGTGGTGGTGCAGCGGGTAGCATTTATCACCTCACTGCTCCAGGGTGCCCTGTTCAGTACTGACCTCAGGTTACTTCCTATGTGGCATTTCTGTGCATGTTTTCACTGTGCACTTGTGCATTTCCTCCAGGTTCCCTGTTTTCCTCTGAAAAACATGGCAGTTGGTGGATTGGCTATGATAAATTTCCACTAGGTGTCAATGAATGCATGAATGTGTGTGCATTGTGTCCTGTGGCTGGGATCTCTTCTACACACTAGTGCCTTGCCCCCAGTGTTACCAGGATAGTCTCAGATCCACAGCACCCCTGATCAAGATAAATCAGTTAGTGAGAGTGAAGGAGGTGCAGTAATGTTCATTCTAGGGTGGCTGCTGGGAAGGGATTTTATTTGTCCAGGTGGACGTTGGGGGCATGAATGAGTTGAGTACTATGACTATCTCAGGGAAGGTGCCTCAGTACGTTCAGATGGCAGGAGAGTGAAGAGTCTGTTGGGTGGGCGGGGTCATGCACAGTGCCAGCACCAGTGTTCAGTGTTTGTGCTGCTAGAGGTGGTGTTGCTGATCCTGATGGACTAGGTTCAAACCCAGCAGGCTCAGCTTTCCTATAAATTGCTGCACGATGATTGTTTATAAACATCATTCTCGCATAAACCAAGTGGGTCAGTGACAGGTGACTCTGTAGACCATTTAAGGTGAACTGAAATGGGTCCAGTGTGGTGGGAAGACTTTGTGTTTCATGTGTATAGCCAAAACAAGATGATTAGTGTGAGTACTACTGGCTTTGAGGCAGGTCACAATGTCTTTGGCACGGGGATGATAGTAGTCATCTTGAAGCACAGCTGCCTGGCTCAGGGAGATATTGAACATATATAGCACATAGCATGGGCACCCATCCAGGTCTGTTATCAGGACCCAGCAGCTTTCCGCAGGTTAACTCGGGACAGAGTTTTCAAGATTCAAAGAACTTTATTAATCCCAGGGGGAAATTGCTTAAAGTGTCCTGACATATACTGTGTGTTTGGTGTCTAGAAAGTGTCTGGGGATTCTTTGTGCATAGTCGCACTTTGCCTCTACTCTAATGTCACAGTGTTTTATGGGATCAAGTTTGTGTTTTTTGTGGATTTTGACTTAAAACCCACTCCTTATAGGGCAAACCAGAAATTTTAGGGATTTTTGTGACTTTTTCTTATGAAGAACCAGGAATGTAAGGTATATACTAGCAATGCCAGTGCTGTGGTGTAAAAAATGTACTAAATTAATCAGTCTCATTAAATAATTTGTCTGATTATTTATACACCTTAAATTTAATAATTAAATCTGAATTATTAAACATCAATAATTAACTGAGAATAAATAATGACCAATTTTTGAAGTTTTGATGCCAAAAATAGTTTGGCCTCAGGCAATATCTGAGACAAGGCAACAGGGTTCACCAAAGGGATATGGGATCAAGTTTCCTGTTCTTCCCATTCTAAGTTCAATCATGATTTATTAACCACAAAACTACACAGTACACACACTCTCATACACACCCTCCTATTCTATGTTTTTATTTATCAGGGCCTGAATAAAAAATATGTATATGACCATAAGATAATGTAATGATAAGATGGTACAATAATATAAAATAAGCCTTAATTCAATAAAAGTCATAAATAAAATGCATTTACACATTGTTTAATTATTGAATCAAATGGCTCTAACTGAACTGATTCACTCTTACAGAGCACTGAAGTGAGATGATCTTCAGTGGAGACACTTCGTTAACAACATTTATAAGTGGCAGTAATTTTTCAGTAAATGTGTGTGTGAAAGTGTGTATGTGTGTGTTAGTGAGAGGGTCAGAGAATGACAGCTTTCCTTCATCCCAGTCCAGCTGCACTCTGATCCTCTGGAGTTTCTGTGCTACTGAGACAGGAGTAGATAGCTCTGGGGTAGAACATGCTCTATATGTGCCATCGTGAAATCTCATATACCAGAGTCCACTTTTGGAGTTTATCTTACCCTTCCTCTGAGCAGATTCTGTCATTACGCCTACAGCCCACACTGTACTGTCTCCCACTTTGACATCCCAGCAGTGTGTCCCTGAGTTAAAACCCTCAGAGCCCAGGATGCATGAAATTTCATCAAATCTTTCTGGATTATCAGGAAGTTTCTGTTCCTCATCACTGCGTCTCACACTGGTCAGATCATCAGATACAATGAGTTTAGGATGAGCAGTGTTGGGGTCCAGAGTTACAGGTGCTGAAAAAAAATCATACAAAAATGTAATATGCAGCAAACATATACACCTAATGACACACACAAACACAGAAAGGAAGAAAGAAAAAAGTAGAGAGTAACTGGCTTACTGTATTGGACAGCGTCCTGCATCTTCTCCCAGACTCTGAACTTCAGGTTGGCCAGATGTTTTGCCACATGGATCAGTGCTCCTGAAAGCTCCTCTGGATGCTGCAGTGTGCACTGGGCTCTGCAAAAACATTCAGGAGTCAGTGTTGCTGTGGGTTTGGATTCAGAAACACAGAGAACGAGAGAGACAGGAACCACATCACTCACCTTTTCACTGTGGCCTTGTAGTTCTGTAAAACAACAAAGCAAATATCAGTGGATATGATTTATATTTTTACACGACTGAAACTTGACAGTTCTGATGATGGCAAGAAGTTTTACTTTCTCACAGTATAAATACTGACTAAATGATCCTCACTTGTAAGAACGAGACGTCTTCAGCTCTTATCTCCTCTTCTATGGCTCTGACTGTGTCTGAAAGAGATGCTATGTCTCTGCTCAGCTTCTCAATCTTCTCCTTTATCATCTGACTCTTCTGCTCCCCTTCCTCTCTCAGTGCAGTGATCCTGGCTGCCTCTTCATCTCGTAGAAACTGGTGAAGCTTCTCAAATTCCTCCTTAATCTGCCTCTCTGTGTGCTGGGCCTGATTCTGTAATGAAGGGTGAACCAAATGACATATGAATACAATAATGAAATATATAATTATAATATTAAAACAATGCTATTGATTCTAACCTTTATATGTTCTGCAGTCTGACTCCAGTTCAGTTTACAGTCTTTAAAGATCTTCAGTTTCTCCTGTAGGGACTTCAGTGCAGTTTTGACCTCGTCCTGAAACAAATCAACACACTACATGGAGACTCTGCGTTTCAGCTCTTATTGTACACATTGTTAACTCAGATCACTGCTCACTGAGTGGATTTAACTGTACAATGTTCAATATGTGTTTTAAAGGTGTCCCATTATATAGCAATTGTTTCACAATGCTCTTATAACAATGTAACAGTCCAGTCAAGAGCCATCAAAGATAAGACTGGCTCTCCAGGAAGACAATGGGACAGAAAGTTATCCAAACCTCTGGTATTATATTACCAAAAACATTTGGGGCTGAATTAAAATTCCATCCCAGGACTTACATTTGAACAACAACCCATCAGCAGCACTGAATGAAGACAGTCAGGAACACTGACCTGCCTCATCACACCTCACTATAAAATGTAGAAACTCTCAAACATCTGTGAGGTGGGCATCAGATTTTCATCCATCTGGCTCTCTGACCATCAACTTCAGAGTGTTTTTGACTCTAATTCTGGCTGATCCCATATCAACCTCAGTCAAGTCTCCACCACTGCAAGACAAAGTCTCATAAGAATTTTGGACCTTCTGTGTGAATTATACAGAGAATTATAAGGCATTGTCCATGTTTCCTGGATAAGCTGACTCAACTGCAGCTACGGTTGGACCTTCGGCATGATTCCCCTTGATGTTTGCATGATTTTTGCTGGACTATGCCACACCGAGTCTCAGGAATCTCCCTCTGTCATGTCTATCAGTGCCACGATTGAGTACGCTGAAGTCACTTTGCAGATCTGGACCAACCAGAAAGACACCATCTGAATGTAGGTCTGAAGTGGGAAACTAACATTGTAAAAAGGCCCAGCAGAGAATGAAAGTCTTCCTGCATCAAGAACAACCAGTTCTACACAATCACCATTTACTTTGTCCTCACCATTTCAGTAACAGTCTATTTTAGCTGATTGTCCTACAGAGCTCTGGAATGAGCAGAAACAATAACTGCCGACCGCTTATACCCAGGCCATAACATATTTTAACTCCTTCAGTCCAGAAGGAGCTTCAGATCAATGTGCATCAAAACCACCAGACACTGTAAAAGCTTCTTTCTATATGCACTCAGACTTATGAACACTCAATTCCCTCAGAAACATGATGAGTCAGCGTTAGCATTGTGTGTTGTATCAAGATAAAACACCATTTTCTGTGCAATATCCTTCTTCTTTTTTTTTTTTTTTTTTTTTTTTTTTTTTTTTTTTTTTTTTTTTTTTTTTTTTTTTTTTTTTTTTTTTTTTTTTTTTTTTTTTTTTTTTTTTTTTTTTTTTTTTTTTTTTTTTTTTACTTTTTTTTCCAGTTCAGTAGTAACATATAGTATCCACTTCTGTACAAAGGAAATATGTGTTTTTACATTACTAGTGTCGATTGTGACCTTGTCTTTGTTATCTAATTGTAATGTCTCTAAGCACAATGAGAAATTAATAACAGAGTCTTATAATAAAGCACTACTCTGATTCTGCTTTACAAGCTACAAGTGTACAAATGTATAATTAGGTAATTGTGGTTTATGAATTAATAGTAAAATTAGTATTATTCTTTACATTTCGTGACATGAAACTTTCAGATTACCTTACAGTCTGTTACTGCTTCATCAATGGGGTAGAATTTGTGGTTGGTGTGTTTTCTTGAATCCCGACACACCAGACACACCAGCTGTTGATCATCCAGACAGAAGAGGTTTAGTTTCTCACTATGCAGACTGCAGAGATACTTAGAAGCCATTTTTCCTTTTGTTGTTATTCTCTCAATTTTCTCTGTTCTCACCTAGTTTCACTTTCAGTTTTGGCAAAATAATCACACTTTAGGCTTGTTTAAAGGCAAACACACAAGCTTGCAGGTCCAGTTAGTAATCACTTCCTTTAACAGTCCTGAAAATGTGAGACTTGTTGATAAAATGAGCATAAAACTAAACACACCAAACCAGAAAGCTGAATGCCTGACGTTGTCCCAGACACAGCATTTAGGAGGAGCTTTAGAGAAGAACATAATAGGAGGAGTTTTAGAGAAGAAGCTTGTTATAATCATCATTCACAGCAGTCAGGAGACTAGTGTTTAACTGTTGAAGTGAATTAACTGCAATTTTAGTATTCATTTATGTGATTTTTGCTTGGGAGCTGATCATCAATGCTCATTTACTTTGTTATGTATTTTTGGTCTCACTTTCTTTATTCATGCCAAATGCAACATATATTACGAGTTTGTTGCTGCTGCCTCTATTTGGTTCTGGTCCAGTGCAGGAACAATACTGCCAAGTCATCTTTCATCTGAGCCAATTCTTTCTCAACCCCTCAACCCAGAAGTAGGAGTGCAGGTGTCCAGAACACCAGTAAGCAAATGAACATTTAACTAATGAACTTGTGATATTATTAATAAATGTGTGATCATAATATTTTTTTACATTTGCTTTTCTTACTCTGTCTTCTAGACAAGGCCAGCCCCAAACTTTTGCAAGCCCTAGGAGCTGGAACCTGATTTGACCACTCACTAAATCTCAGCAAAATTTCACTGGTACAGAATGTAATTGTATTCACATAATCTGTACAAATTAAGTCACATTAAAAATCCTAAATAGCGTACTGATTAATACATAATGTAAACAAAAATACTACATTGCTCAGTACAATATGTTTTACCATTAATGCTGTAGTGTGAATTCACCAGCAATTACATCTGTTATAGCATTGGTTTTGGCAGTGTTTATGCTGTGAGTTGCTAAATCTGGAATATTAAAATGGAAAATATGTTAATGAATATCTGAGTTTACTTACAAACCTAAATTCTCTGCTAAGTCATTTGGCCTTTTTTCACTAGCTACTCTACCTAGTAAAAGCTGCTGTACGTAGTGTAAGCCACCACATCAGCCATCATAACTTCATAACATCATATACAAAATGTGCATAGCCTAAGACAGCAAAAAAACAGAAAATTAAAAAGTCAAATGAATGTGATAATGTAGATACAAAACAATAAAAGCTAAAATTCCTATAGGCCAGTAAACCTTTTAAAAGAAAATCTATGGAAATACAATCATAAAATTGAATACTAGTGATTGCAAGGGTTCAGCACAATTGATTTTGACATTCGGAAATAAAGGCTGCTCATTAAAAAGACCTCTTATACCTAAAGGACTC
>CM040979.1:7321659-7332330 GCA_022985145.1 Pangasius djambal
ATAATTTTTCTTATGTTTTCCTGACAGCCCCCTAAGAAGATGACAGCTGCTCAGAAGACACTTGCTAAAGTGGACAAAACTGGCATGAAGAGCATGTCTTCGTTCTTTAGCCCTAAAGTCAAACAGGAGAAGAAGTGAGAGTGTGTTTGTGTCTGTATGCGCTTGCATATGTGTATATTTTTGTTAAATAAAGTAAAAAAATAAAAAATACATGTACTTTGTGTTTTCCATGAGTATTGGTTCTACAAAGTCATTTTAGTATTGTGTACTCAAACTTCTTGATTGAATTTGTTCAAGACATGGTTATAGATGATAGGAATGTGAAAATTGGGAAAACTGGTACAGCTATGGTTTAGTGAAATGGTTCCAGGTACATAAACAAACCTCACAGAAAAGGTGTGAAGGTATAAGATGACATTTATGATGCTTAAAGATTATAAGATCAACTTCAAAAAACAAACAAACAAACAAAAAAACTAAACTACTAATGGTTGCTGTGTGTGTGGTGTATATTGTATGAAAAAACAAAAAATGAAAAAAAAAAAACTTGGTCTTTACTGTTTTTAGTGCTTATGGATAGCAACACCATCAATAACCTACACCAAAGCCTTTATTTAACACTGCAGTACTACTAACTGAATTATTAATTTATTACTTTTGTGTTGAACAGCCTGCCACGTGCATCTTCTTATTATGAAGGTTTCATGGTCTGGCTTTGCAAAATAGAAAACCTGTTTTTGTTTTGTTTCCTCTTTCCTGAGAAAAAGAAAGTGCATGTTCCCCATAGTGACTTTTATTTAAAAACAAAAAAACATGAGTTTATCTCTCTCCAGGAAACTAATTGTATAAATTATATTTCTAAATAAAATAGAATTTTTTTTTGTATGCAATTTAAGTAGGGTAAATAAGAACTATATACATTTAAACATGTTTTTAGCAGATGAGGCTTATTTACAAAAACAGCCCTAGAATATAATGAAGGCACTTTTAAAACCTGAAGCATATTTCATTTTAACAGGCTACTGTTAGTCACCTGATCATTTATACTGTATTTTGTAATTTAATAAATTTGTTTTCCAAATGCCTCTTTTAACCTGTTAAGGGTCCAGTCTAACACAGGTTTGTACAATCAATGGAGGTTATGAGTAGGTTAGATATTCAGGTTTCATATCCAGCCACAAAGCAGTTTAGAAATGGCCTGAAGGATTGTGTTATGTACAGCACACCACAGCGCCTTAGCAGCTGAGTGATTTAATCTGATCTTCCATAGACAAATCTCTAATTGAGGTTTGTTCAGTAGGAGAGAGTCTTATTACTCGGGCTGGGTGACTCTTTGAACAGAGTTTTTTTTTTTCCGTCTATAGTCACTTGGACATGCCCTGCTGCTGCTGAAAACTCCTGAAACAGAGACACTGGTCTGCTGTGGATTATTGATGAAGCTGGTCAGTGAGGGAGCTTCACTACCACAATATTACATCACCACGCTCACATCCATGTTTCACAACACACAACTCTGCTCACTTTCAACAGCTCTGGGCATCCAAGGCTGTTCCTCAAATTGGATGCCTGTGTGCTTAATCATTCTAGCCTCCCTCGCCAGGACATTCTTCTTTTTTTTTCTCCTGTGTTCGGATAGTGCCACTGATTTCACTATATCCATTCATTCATTCATTCATTCATTCATTCATTTTTAGTCTGCTTCCTAGTGAAGGTCATGGAGCCACTACATGTGATTCATATATTGGCCAACTGTTAGTGACTTAAGATGAATCACTTGACAAGCCGTTGCAGAGTTAGCATACCTGTGTTGCGTTCCACTACAGGACTATTTCGACTTGTCTGAAACAGAACTGAAATCGGTGAATGGCTTATCCATTACAAAGGTATGTCATCATGAATCAGCTGAGATCCTTATCAGTCATTTGCAGTTAATGCCATTCGCTAATCTTTCTTTTTAAGCTTGGGTTTGAAGCGCAGGGTCTGCAAGGCACTCTCAACCACTTTGGGGAGGTGGATGGGGTTTCTCTGTAGCCGTCTCATACTGCTCGTGGTCCCACCTGCTGCCTTCTTCCAAGCACCTTCATCTGACCCCAGCTCTGCACGCTTCAGCCGAGACTCATCTGTGGATATCCGCCGAGGGTCTCGCAGCACCCAGTTAGAATGGAGGTCATGCTGACTAGTACTGGTCGCCACTGTGGTGAGGCACAATGAAGACATGATAAATGATGATTAATTAACTGAATAAAGTGAATTCCATAGAATATAAAATTCATAAAATGAATTAGCCACCTTAAATATGTTTCTAATATTTTCTGATTTATGTAATGACTTGTCATATGATATATGACGTTTGTACAGTTCAAATGGGATGAATTTTTCATTGGTTGATAGAATATGTGACAGTTCTTATAATATGCCAAAAGTTAGGAAAATGCTTATAATAAAAATAATTAATCAATGGTTGGTCAAATGTTCTACCAACATACCAATAAAGTCTACATCCGCATGGCCATCGTCCACATGTGGTTTTCTGGTGACCTCTGAGTCACAGCTGGCGATAACAGCATCAAAAAACTGCAGTGTGTCCTCTTCGCTGGGGATTGGTGGGGCCGATGGTTGTGGACTTACATGCTTTGAAATATTTGGGGAAAGACACAGTGCATTGGTACTGCATGATCACAGGTTCATTTCAGTATCAATAAACTAATTATCAAGCCCTTTCTGCATTGGATCAGCTATGTTGAGAGTAGGGGAAACTCAAAACTATGGGTTTCCATGACTGGAGTTGAGAACCCCTGATGTAAAACCTAGGAACTGTAACATTTCCTAGGCATGAGGAGAAATATACCATGTAACACGGTTTAAGTGTAAATAACACCAGTGTTTACATTGTTTAAAAATATTTTACAGGAAGGGTGGGTTCAGGGAAAGTTACATACAGGCTACTGACCATTTTCCCACTTCTGAAGATTAAAACTGCTGTGTGCTATACTGTTAAACATGCATTCAAATTACATGTGCATTCCTACATTTAAGCACTTCTTCAGCATATGCACCTGGTTACTCATTGGTTTATGATCAAATCATATGTCCACTGTAGCTTGGTGTTTAAATCTCATGAATGGAGTTGAGAATGGACATCTTGTTAGTCATATGTTGCCAACTCTGGTCCTTGTGTGTTCCCTCTGTCCTGCTCAGTTTTTTTTCCCTGCTCTAACACAACCAACCTCAGAAAGGATTGTAATTAGCTGATTAGTTGGATCAGGTGTGTTGGGAACAAGGAAACACTAAAAGGTGTAGAACAGGGGTTACTCCAGGACCAGGGTTAGGATCCTGTGTCTCTTCAGTGATAGCCTCTATAGTGACATTAATCCAAAGGGGTGGAAAAGGGGAAAGGAAGCTGTTCTTTAAACAATAGGCTGTTCCCGAAACCATGGGTATTCTTCCAGTGTTCTGCAGCCAGGAGACTGTAAAATAAATTCCATGTATCCCCTCAGTACAGTTGTAGGAATATCATCTTACTATACTAGGGTCATTTTTAAATAATATTCTGGCTATTTACTGGAGCCACAAATCTTTTTGTTCCTAAACCTTCCACTGACACATTGGGCCCAAGTGACTTTATTTATAGCCTGACTTGTTTTTGAGTTAATTAACCCATTCAGTTAAAGTTTACATTTTGACAGACAACCTCATCCAGAGCAACTTACAACTCTCTCTCTTTTTAAACACAACTGAGCAGTTGAGAGCCTTGCTCAAGGGCCCAGCAGTAGCACCTCTCAACCTTCCAAGCAGACGGCCAATGTCTTAACAACTGAGCTACCACTTCCCTTAAAGTGCCCACTGATATGTGAAAGCAATAATAAACAAGCCTTTAATAACAGATATTAATGAACTGTGATTTCCTTCACGGTTACAAAATAAAAATCACGGACCTCCTGGCTTTGCTTCTCAGAGCCTCGGAACCACTGCCTTAAGCAGTGGTTGATGGATTTTCTCACCTGTGGAGGTTGGGGTGCAGGCTTCTTCTTGCTCGAGGTTTGCTCTCGCCGTTCGCCTTGCTTCAGGTCGCTGACGCTCTTGGTGTAGCGTCGCCTGAGCGCGACCAGCTCCTGCAGATATTCCAGACACTCCTGGTTTTGGGAGTAGAGCCACACGCGCTCCTCTCGGCTGTGGTAGTAGTAGAGCGCGGTGCTGGACTGAACACTGACTGCGCTCGCGCTTCGCTTCAGCGTCGAATCCCTCTGCGCGCGACTCCTCTCTCCCACCGCGAGCATGGAGGCGCTGCGCACGAGCTTCACCGTGCACGCGCTGTGGTAGTCTTCCCGCGCGCTGGGGCCGCGGTTCGGCCGGAAAACAGCGTTGATTTTCTTGAACATCACAGCAATCACACTGACCAGGTTATCAAATAATAGTAATAATAATAATCCAATACATGCTCCCAATCCACGTCCATCCCCTCTCTGGATTAACTTCAGAGCCTGCATGGTACACAAAAGTTTGTAAGACGATTTACATGGAATGAGTGAGAAATTGGGATATAATTGACATACCTGTCTTTGAATGGTAGTAAATGCACATGCGGATTAAAAAGGCAAAGCAACTCCCATTTTGCCCGCGGCGTTGCTGTGTAACGTAGCCATGACAACCAGCTCCGTAACTCTACACCAAACTTTAATAATGAATCAGCGACACGCGTATTAGGCTACACACAGATAATCAGGTGCTTTATATGTCAACAGACGTTCATTACACAGAGAGCGTTCATTACTTCAATGGTGAAAAGGCACTAAGAGTGGCCATTTGGGCCCAGATTGACTTGATCTAGGTTGTATAAACGTGAGCATATAAAACACAGCTTTGGGGGGTTGATGCATAAACCTTCAATGAAAACATGCCAGGACTGTTTTTGTCTCTCTTGTAAGTTTTGCCTCATTCTCATTCTCTGAGGGCAGCTGAGAGACTCTTCACATGCTCACAACCAGCAGGTGACTGAGAGAGAGAGAAAGAGACAGAGAGAGAGACAACCCGTGCAAACAATGGATAATGTATCCGGCATGATCCAGCTATGAAAAAATGAAGAGAAATCTGTGAAAAGAATGTGATGTATCCTTAAAGCTCTTATCCTTATCCTTTACTGACGTTTGAGCCGTTGTACAATTTAGTACTGTTCAAAATTCTGTGTAAACTTATTTGTGTGTGAAAATCCCAGGAAATCAGCAGTTTCTGAAATACTCAAACCAGCCCATCTGGCACCAACAACCATGCCACGGTCAAAGTCACAGAGATCACCCTTTTACCCATTCTGATGTGTGATGTGAACATTAACTGAAACTTCACCTGTATCTGCATGATTTTATGCATTACACTGCTCCACATGCAGTTGTACAGGTGTTACTAATAAAACAGATGGTGAGTGTGTAGGCCTACATTTTGTCTTAGATATTTGGTCTAAGATATTTAAACCCCAAATTTAGCTAGTATGTGGTGGCCAATAGCAGTGTGATATTGATGGATATAAGCATCAGGTTACTATCTTGATATAATGATGAATAATGATTTAGGCAGTGTAACATCAATGTGACTTTAGAAGACATACAGGACATAAAGGCCCAAACTGCATGTTAGTACACTACATGGCCAAATGTTTGTGGACACCTGACCATCACACCCAAATGTGGGTCTTCCCCAAACTGTTGCCACAAAGTTGGAAGCACACAATTGTCTAGAATGTCTTTGTATGCTGCATTATGATTTCCTTTCAACATGACAATGCACATGTGTACAAAGCGAGCTCCATGAAGACATGGTTTGCCAAGTTTGGAGTGGAAGAACTCGAGTGTCCTGCACAGAGTCCTGACCTCAACCCCACTGAACACCTTTGGGACAAACAGAAATGGCGACTGGGTCTCTTCAACCAGCATCAGTACCTGACCTCACTAATGCTCATAAGGCTGAATGATCACAAATCCCCACAGCCATGCTCCAAAATCTAGTGGAAAGCCTTCCCAGAAGAGTGGAGGTTATTATAACAGCAAAGGGGAACTAAATGGGATGTTCAAAAAGCACATATGAGTGTAATAGGTGTCCACAAACTTTTGGTTAAATAGTGTAAGTCCAAGTAATAGGCTAATTACTAATTAATTAGTAACTACTAACTACCAAACACATACTGGAAGTTCATGTGTGTGTGTGTGTGTGTATGTGTGTGTGTTTTTTATTAGTGCTTGTGCAATTGCATATAACCATGCACTTCCATTAGAATTACTATAAAGAGCCATTAACAATGATAAATGATACCAAATCCATATTTGTCATGACCACAATTTCTCTTTAAAATTGCTCCATTCCTCTTTGATTTAGTTTTGTACATTGTTTTTAGTTTTTCTGTATCTTAAGGAACCTGCCACAGTTCTTCTGGAGACTGTTATTATATTTTTTATCTGTAAAGTATTCTAATTGGTCATTGGTCATTATCAATGTTAGGACTAAAGCTATGCCCTTACATTCACATGCTTGTTACAGAGGGAAGGTAACCACATGTGATGATACATCTTCAGGTGCAAGACTGGGGAATATTTTCTGACTGAAATACTGAGTAACCTGTTTTTTTTTTCCCTAGGAAACTGAAATTAATCTCTTCCTCTTCTCACATAGACAGCTGTGCTATATGGTGCGCACGAGTCTTTGTATCTGAGACTATAACAGGTACAAGAATTCTAAACTAATAGACTCCTCATGAGAGAGTCTTGATCCAAATTTTATTCAATTAATTTATATTGGAACATGTCTGTAATACCTAAAGACTTGCGGATTCTTTTAATGCTAGCCAACCGCGGTTCATCTCCACAGATTCCATGTTTTGAGATTTTGTGATGGCTAGAAGTTACTACATTTCTAGCTTATGTTAAGATGTTAAACATAAAACATACATGCATATACAGATGTACAAGCCATTATAAGTCTAACATGATTGCATGATACACAACTTCTGAAATCACAAATGATTCTTTCAGTTCCTCATGTAGCACTGTATAAAATCTGCAGAGAGGGGTAATAGTTTCACTCCACCTCTCACACTGTCACAGAATCGAGGGAGACACACATTGCAGCACCCAGCCTTTGTCATCGCAATAGTAGGTGAGCTTTAAGCCAATCTGATACTACAGCAATAACGAATGTTTTACAGTTTTGTTATGTTAGCTAATAATTTCTTTTCGGATATTCTTTGTGTGTGTGTGTGTGTGTGTGTATATACCTTTTGAGTAGGGATGCTGTGTGAAAGTAGGTTGTGGCATGTGACTTTTTGCTCCGACTCTGAGTGTGTGGATCCTCCCACTTTCCGCTCAGTCACTGCTCCTAAAACTCCTCCACTGACCTCCAACCTGTCAGCACAAATTCAAGTTCCAGTTCACTCTCCCAACAACTCTTCTCCAGAGCTCCAGTCCCAGCATGGCGACTCTCAGCCTCTTTCTGTAGCACCAATGGATTGCCGAAATCTGTCTCCAGGCATGGGCATCCCTGGTCGAGCACCCTCTCCAGGAACAGAGGCTTTCCTAGTTCCTTCCAGTTGTCACAGCATCTGCCAGCACTACAATGATCTGTACATTGCTGGAGGCCAGGTGCTTCCTCTCAGTCCTGGTGTAGACAATCCAGAAGGCAGTTCCTTGAAGGACCCACACCCTGGGCCCTTCCTGCTTTCCAGAGATGTTCCTCCCCCCTCCCTTCTTCCTCCTCTGCTCCCTGAATACAGGAATTCCAGACGCTGGAGAGAGGGCAGTGTCCGTGAACGTCTCTCTTTGCTGCAGGATGGTCGTCCGCTTTCTAACTCAGAGCTGAACGGCTACCTGGAGCAGAAGCTGCTGGAGCTGTACACAGAGTACCTGACTGAGGGTCCTATCATGGCGTCTGAACTAGAGCAGATCACGCTACAGCTGAGCCGAGAGCACAAGCTGGAGACGGGGCAGGTCAAAGATATGCTTCTCAGCTGCCTGCTGAGAGCCACCAGCAGCCAGCAGTCCAGCGAGTTCAGTACACCACTGCTGCAGATCTCCACCCAGACAAAGTGAAAAGGATGGAAAGAACATGGAAGAGCAGGAGTGGATGAGAGGGAGAAAGACAGTGATGGGAAGTTATAGAGCTAGAATGAGAAGAAATTATGTGCAAATTCGTTCAGTTGTACACTTAATGTGTATTGTAGAAAAACAGAATGTGTGACGTTGAGTGTATTTTAGTGGCAACTTAAAAAAATGTTAAAAACAGGAAAAAGCCAAAGGAAAGTAGACACAAAAAGGACTCAAAAATATTAATTATACAGAATGTGACATAGATTAACACATTTACTTGGTAAGTCAGGAAATAAATGTAAGATGACAGCCCTCTAATTTCAATCATATTTGCCTATGAAAATAATTTAGTTCCATAATTTTGTTGAACCTGCAATGGACTGGAATCCTATTCAGGGTGTATTCCTGTGTCACGTCCAGTGCTCCCAGGATGGGATTCCTCACAACCCTGAGCAGCATAAACTGATTACTGAAGATGAATGAATTTTCCTGAACATTTCATAGACTTTATAATGCTTTAAACCACTCCTATCTCCAAAATGGCCCAGCTGCATCATATCTGTATGTGACCATGTTCGTTCTCCAACTACAGTTCTGACTCTGTTTTCACTTACTACTGTGTTAAAATGGATTAAAATGCTCTTCACACTCATCCAGTCTGTCTCTACTAATCATTCCACATAATTCATTACTTGTTTATGACAATAACCCAACACAGATTTCATCTACAAAACTAAATCAGTATTTTACAAACTTGTAGATTATTATTATTTTCATCTACGTATTATTAACTTGTAGATTAGATTATTATTATCTACTTATGCTACTTGTAAATAGTATAGAGTAATACTCTGGGATGAAGTGGAGGTAAGAGGAAAATCATAGCTGACCCCTCACTCTCTCTACCAGCTTTTTCTCTCAGTGTACATCAAGATAGAGAGAGATTCACCTGCACTGTGACCTGCAGAGCTTCTGTCTCTGGTCAATCATTATCATAAACAAGAACCCATTCCATTTCCCATTCTGAGATGTTCTACACCAAAATAGTGTATAAAAGTATGAAAAAATACTCTTTCATATAATTTGCCAATCCAGGACCTCCTCAATAATTATTTCCCATAACAGCAGGCCCTGAAGTGTTTTATTTTTAGTGCCCTATTGCCAGAAAACTTTCCCGTGGAGGAAGACTTACTGTCCTATTCAAAGCACTGATCCCCAAAACTCCTTCCATAAAAGTTAAATAAACCTCTCCTTACAGAAAACCACACCATATCAATTGTTATACATTTTCTTTGCATATAACACTTTATTAAACCTGCTTTTTATTATTAGTCTTAGATTCGTAGAACACCTACCATACAAGTCCCTGTAAATAAGTTGTTACTATGTTTACATTAAACATTTAGTGGCTCTTTTATCCAAAGGGGCTTACATTTGAGACAAGCTACAAGTAAGCAGTTGAAGGATTAAAGACCCAACATGGCAGCTTGACAGTGCTGGGATTTGAACTCACAACCTTCCAGCCCAATTCTAGAGACTGTTGTGAAATTCCTAGGAGATCAGCAGTTTCTGATATACTCAAACCAGCCCATCTTGTACCAACAACCCTACCATGGTCAAAATCATAGAGATCACACTTTTTCTTCATCTGATATTTGATGTGAACATTAACTGAAGCTCTTGACCTGTATCTGCATGATTTTATTGTGCACGATAGATAACTGCATGAATGTGCAGGTATATATATATAAGTACTTCCATTTTCAGGGGCTTAAAGGTATTTGGACAAAGTGACATAATTGTAAATATAACCATAATTTTAATACTTGGATGAAAATCCTTTGCAGTCAATGACTGCCTGAAGTCTGGAGCCCATGGACATCACCAAGTTTCCAATGAGTTTCCTCCCTGGAGATGCTTTGCCAGGCCTTCACTTCACCTTCAGTTGCTGCTTGTTTGTGGGTCTTTCTGCCTTCAGTAAGGGGTCTTGTCTTCAGTAATTGAAAAGAAATGATGTGGTATACTTTGGATCATGAGCTGTTCCTTTCTTTCCCCATACTTTCCTTCCCATCATTCTGGTACAAGTTAATCTTGCTTTCATCAGTCCAAAGAATCTTATTCCAGAACATGGAACGCTTTTTTAGATGTTTTCTGGCAAAGTCTAATCTGGCTTTCCTGTTCTTGAATGTTACTAGTGGTTTGCACCTTGTTTTAAACCCTCTGTATTTACATTCATGAACGCAGACCTTTTATCTGCTTCATTTGTCTTGAAGTAACGAGGGAATGGACCCCACCTGGTCAATTAAGTTCTTGTCAGTCAATTGTCCAAATACCTTTGAGTCCCTGAAAATGGAGGCACTTTGCTTAAAATGGCTGTAATTCCTAAATGGTAAATGCCATGTTTTTGTGGAACCTCTTAAAATAAAGCAGAAAGTCTACACTTCAATCCCATCTTGATTGTTTTATTTCAAATCCATTGTCCAAATACCTCTGGACCTGACTGTTTATATATATATATATATATATATATATATATATATATATATATATATATATACAGTCAGGTCCATAAATATTGGGATATCGACACGATTCTAGCATTTTG
>CM040979.1:7332430-7345297 GCA_022985145.1 Pangasius djambal
GAACAAGATGTGCTTTAACTGCAGACTGTCAGCTTTAATTTGAGGGCATTTACATCCAAATCAGGTGAACGGTGTAGGAATTACAACAGTTTGCATATGTGCCTCCCACTTGTTAAGGGACCAAAAGTAATGGGACAGAATAATAATCATAAATCAAACTTTCACTTTTTAATACTTGGTTGCAAATCCTTTGCAGTCAGTTACAGCCTGAAGTCTGGAACGCATAGACATCACCAGACGCTGGGTTTCATCCCTGGTGATGCTCTGCCAGGCCTCTACTGCAACTGTCTTCAGTTTCTGCTTGTTCTTGGGGCATTTTCCCTTCAGTTTTGTCTTCAGCAAGTGAAATGCATGCTCAATCGGATTCAGGTCTGGTGATTGACTTGGCCATTGCATAACAGTCCACTTCTTTCCCTTCAAAAACTCTTTGGTTGCTTTTGCAGTATGCTTTGGGTCATTGTCCATCTGCAACGTGAAGCGCCGTCCAATGAGTTCTGAAGCATTTGGCTGAATATGAGCAGATAATATTGCCCGAAACACTTCAGAATTCATCCTGCTGCTTTTGCCAGCAGTCACATCATCAGTAAATGCAAGAGAACCAGTTCCATTGGCAGCCATACATGCCCACTACCACCATGCTTCACTGATGAGGTGGTATGCTTAGGATCATGAGCAGTTCCTTTCCTTCTGCATACTCTTCTCTTCCCATCACTCTGGTACAAGTTTTTGGTGGTAATGTCATGGCGTGGGCATGTATGGCTGCCAATGGAACTGGTTCTCTTGTATTCATGCCAAGACCCAAGTGTTCCCAACAGAACATTGGCCAGAGCATCACACTGCCTCTGCCAGCTTGCCTTCTTCCCATAGTGCATCCTGATGCCATTGCTTAGGCTATTGACCATGTTGAATACTGCTGTAAAGGTCTGTTTTGGCATTAGTAGTGATTATTTGCCAGTTTCACATATTGGGGCTGTATTTTAATTTGACTTTTTGTTTTGAACAAGTGACATAATTTACAATTATTTAGGTTAAAAAAATTTGTTATTGAAAAAGACAGGTAAGTTTTAAAAATATGATTATTAGGGGTGTAACGATGCATCCTGACACCATGCATTGCAATGCAAAAAAATATGATGATGTGCATCATGGGAATATGCAATTCTCCTCGAGGGAATAAGCATTCTGTTAATTATGCATCTAATGCAGTTGCACTGTTTGAACACCAGAGGTCCCAGTCTGCACAACCAATAGAGTTAAAATATATAGCATTACAGAGCACACTTGGCACCATAGCTCTGTATCACAATGATCAACATGTATTATAGGTTATATGGTTACACAACCATGTTATAACAATTAAAAAGAGCTCTTCAGTAGCTTTCAGACAATACCAGCTCAGTGCTGCTGTGATCTACGGTGCCCAAGGCTGTGGAACTCAGGCATTTTAGCCAACTATGAAGCTCTATTTCCAGTTATAATGACTCCTCAGGTGCTGCTATGGACATTTATGGAGACTTTACTTATTCAATCAAATTTTCAGGAGGCTTTATAAAGTTATTTATACACAAAATTCTAGTGCATTTTGTTTACAACGTTAAACCTCGGTTAGTAGCAATTTTTGATTTATTTAGTTTTACACAGACAAAAATGCACATTGTTTTGCATTGTTTATGATTCAGAAATAAAAAAGAGGGTTTCAGTCATAATTTTTCTTCAAACAAAATATTCTGAGAATTGAATTGAAATCGTGAAGCCAGAATCATGAATTGACTCAAATCAGTGCCTTACATTGTGCACATTTCTCCTATTTTACTTGTTACTGTTAATAAAGTATTATTTTTTCAGCATGCCTTTGAGTAGCTTTAATGACTGTAGTTCAGTGCACACAGGTTGTGCAGTTGACCCATAAAAAATACAGTTACCTGTACTTAACTCATCAAGTTCTGTCAACCTAAAATTATAAGTTATGCCTGAGAACTTTAAGTGTCTAGAACTAAGCACTTTAATTTTGGGCAGGATTTAGATCCTGTTATGTCAAAAAAAAAAAAAAAAAGTAATTGTAGCAAACAAATCAGCCATGAAGTTGAGTTAACTTAAAAATATGGTGAAATCAATTTATGTAATCTTTTTAAGTTGAAGACACACAAAATGTTTTAGAGTGTACATTACAGGTCTGTGCAAGAATGAAATATATTTGTTGATGCAACAGAACAAACTGGACTGAAGAATATAAAGAAACCTGTCTAAACAAAGACAAGCTTTCATAAATAATAAATATTATTAACCTTATTTTATTTATATATTTTATTTATGAACCAGTTCTAACTGATTCACTCTTACAGAACACTGAAGTGGGAGGATCTTCAGAGAAGTCACTTTATATCTATCAGAGAAAAATGGCAGTAATTTCTCAGTAAATGTGTGTGAGAAAGTGTGTATGTGTGTATTAGTGAGAGGGTCGGAGAATGACAGTTTTCCTCTGTCCCAGTCCAGCTGCACTCTGATCCTCTGGAGTTTCTGTGCTACTGAGAGGTGAGTGTGTGGCTGTGGTGTAGAACCTGCTGCGTATTTACCACTCCTATACCACACACACCAGATTCCACTTCTGGTGAATATATCTCCCTTCCTCTGAGCAGATTCTGTCATCACACCCAGTGACCACTGTGTGCAGTCTCCAACTTCAACATCCCAGCAGTGTGTCCCTGAGTTAAAACCCTCAGAGCCCAGGATACATTCATAATCATCAAATTTCTCTGGATTATCAGGAAGCTCCTGTTTCTCAACACTGCGTCTCACACTGGTCAGATCATCAGATACAATGAGTTTAGGATGAGCAGTGTTGGGGTCCAGAGTTACAGGTGCTGAAAACATACACAGAGAGAGAGAGAGAGAGAGAGAGAGAGATTTGTAACTTGTTGTGTGTTAGTTTTCAAATTTGCTTTAAAGATCACAAACAAATACAGAGAGGAAGACTCTTACTGTATTGGACAGCGTCCTGCATCTTCTTCCAGACTCTGAACCTCAGGTTGGCCAGATGTTTTGCCACATGGATCAGTGCTCCTGAAAGCTCCTCTGGATGCTGCAGTGTGCTCTGAGCTCTGCAAAAACATTCAGGAGTCAGTGTTGCTGTGGGTTTGGATTCAGAAACACAGAGAACGACAGAGACAGGAACCACATCACTCACCTTTTCACTGTGGCCTTGTAGTTCTGTAAAACAACAAAGTAAATATCAGTGGATATGATTTATATTTTTATAGGACTGAAATGTGACATTTCTGGTGATGGAAAGTTTTATTTTCTAACAGTATAAATACTGACTAAATGATCCTCACTTGTAAGAACGAGACATCTTCAGCTCTCATCTCCTCTTCTATGGCTCTGATTGTGTCTGAAAGAGATGCTATGTCTTTGCTCAGCTTCTCAATCTTCTCCTTCATCATCTGACTCTTCTGCTCCTCTTCCTCTCTCAGTGCAGTGATCCTGGCTGCCTCTTCATCTCGTAAAAACTGGTGAAGCTTCTCAAACGCCTCTTTAATCTGCCGCTCTGTGTGTCGGGCCTGATTCTGCAGTGAAGAGGAAATCAAATGAAATATAACTTTTGCAGAAATGCCAGTTTGAATTTTAATATCAAAACCACATTATTGATTCTAACCTTTATATGTTCTGCAGTCTGACTCCAGTTCAGTTTACAGTCTTTAAAGATCTTCAGTTTCTCCTGTAGGGACTTCAGTGCAGTTTTTAGCTCCTCCTGAAACAAACCAACACACTGCATGTGGACTTTGTGTTTCAGATATTTTAATTAACAGCTCTGCTCATCACTGAACTTTGCAATGCTTATTCTGTATATCAAAAATAAGTAGTTGATTTTCAGTATAAGAAATAGAGTTAATATAGGGAAATTAAAAACTATTTAACAAAATTAAAGTGTAAAGAATGCAATGGGAAATATGTTACGGGCTTCTCGGGAGGGATTGTGCACTGTATGTTTTCTTATACTTCGCATTTTAGATTTAAAGACTTAAATTTAAAGCTTAATTCATGTGTGCTATGTTATACTTTTCACAAAAGAGTAAAATCTATTGATATGTTTGTATATGTAAAGTTTTTTTTATGCCTGTTTACCTTACAGTCTGTTACTTTCTCATCAATGGGGCAGAGTCTGTGGTTGGTGTGTTTTCTTGAAGTCTGACACACCAAACACACCAACTGTTGATCATCTAGACAGAAGAGTTTGAGTTTCTCGCTGTGCAGACTGCAGACTGTTTCAGGCGCTGATGAAGATCTCTGACTTCTCTCCTGTAAGAAAGTCTCACACAGGTTCTTTAAGGCCAGGTTTGTGGGAGGGGTTTCTAGAGACGACTTCCTCCTACAAACAGGACATTCTCTGGATCCTTTGGTCTCCCAGAACTGCTGCAAACACACTTTACACACACTGTGACTGCAGAGCAGAACAACAGGATTGTTGAAGATTTCACAGCACACAGGACAGGACAAATCCTCTTCCATTATCTTTTGCTGTTCCAGTCTTAATGAGTTTCAGTTTTGCTTCTGGGAAAGAATTCACACCTGATTTCAGGTTTATGTTAAACAAATGCCTTTGCGGGTTCAGTTAATAATTACTTTCTTTCACAACACTGAAAATGTAATTCGGATGTTTTGTATAAAATGCATAATAATATAAATCTGAAAACTAAACTCACCAGAGCAGAACACTGCAGCTGTTTATGAAGGACTGTAGTCGTCTTAGACTCTGCACTTCCTTAATAGGCGGAGTTTAGAGAAGATACCTTTTATAATCACCAATCAGAGCATAGACCCCAGGCAAGGCTTGTGTATCTTTTATTACAAATTACAGGTTAATTAGGATATTCATTTTGTACAATGTCATCATTTAAGGCTTGATAGCACAGCATTAGTAACGTCAATTTTTTCTCTCCTTTTCTTTTTTAACATTTAATTTCAGTGGATATCATTCATTCACCTTCAGTAACTGCTTTATCCTGCTCAGAATGGTAATGAATCCCTGTGAATCCAAATCTGGCCGTTTTCTTCTGACCTCTCTTATCAACAAGACATTTCCATCCACAGAACTGTCGCAGTTTCACTCCGCTTCTCCCACACTCACACACACACACACACTCCTACAGCATTGCTCAACCTTTAGCATCTGAAACAGTAGTTGAGCTTTAAGCCAATCTGATAGTACAGTGATAAGGAGTGTGTCGCAGTTGTGTTATGTTAGTTAACAATTTCTATTATTTTTAAAAAAATCTTCTATGTGTATGTATTCTTGCCTTGTACTGAAGATGGACGGACGGACGCACGGACGAACGAACGAACATTTCATAGACCTTTTAATGCTTTTAGTCACACCTATCTCCAAACTGGCCTAGTAACATCATATGTGACTGTTCTCTAACTACAGTTCTGGCTCTGTTTTCACATACCCCTGTGCTTGGATTAAAATGCTGTTTACACTCCTCCAGTCTGTCTCTCCTAATCATTCCATGATACGTGATTCGTTAGTGTTTCAAAATACATGACTAAAATGCAAAAATTAATCAATATTTACATTGTATATTATTCAGTTTGTTTATGCTCATTTCAAATAGTGTAAAGTAATAGTTTGGGACTAAGGAGAGGTAAGGGGCAAGCGTCTCAGTGGACATCAAGAGAGAGAGTGAGAGCACTAAAGATAGATTATCCTTTTGTGTGAATGTGAACATGAGAATCCTTCTGTATGACTAGCGTGATTTAGACATTTTCTCTAACATGGCATGGGCGAGAGGAGCCTGAGGTGTTTAGATTCACATCAGTCTGCTGTGTTTCATCCAGAGTCAATTCCCAATACTCACATCCTCTGTACAAGGCTAAATGTATTTCGGTTTATGCTATATTATAGCATATTTAATCCTTGACTTCAGTACACGAAACCTGTATCAATTTTCAAAACATGAAATGTAAACGCGTTCACGATTGCCAGAGTTCTAATCACGTACAACTGATCTCAATCACACATATATGTATATATTATATTTTATATATATTTTAGTACAAACTTTGTTATAGATTCTACATTATTGATTCAGTACAAAAAACATTTTAGATTCCAAACATTAGTTTTCCAGCACAAAATGAAATGTTACAGAAAAATGTTTGTATGTCATTAAAGAAAGCAGCATATAACATAAGAGACCACTTTTCAGACAGAAGACATAATGAAGGCTGCTAGGCTTTGCTGCAAAAATAAGAAGCGAGTGTGACAGTCAAAGTCTCCGGAAGAACTGTTGCTAGTTCTGTAAGATGCTCAGAAAAACGTACAGCTCAATTCCTTATAAAACTGCACAAATTGTACCTGAGACTAATTTTTTTTAAAGCGAAAGATCGCCACACCAAATATTGACTTTTCATTTATTACTGTTTACTGTTCTTTATAGTATTTTTTTTTATGTGGAAACATTTAATTTCAGTATTTTTGAAGGCGTCTTTGCTCTACAGCATTCTTTGCCTGTGCCTAAGACTTTTGCAGAATACTATATATATATATATATATATAATGATGGAGTTTTTGTGATTTTGCCTTTATACACCACCACAATGGATTTGAAATAAAACAATCAAGATGTGATGGAAGTGTAGACTTTCAGCTTTATTTTAAGATGTTCCACAAAAATATGGCATTTACCATTTAGGAATTACAGCCATTTTAAGCAAAGTACCTCCATTTTCAGGGGCTCAAAGGTATTTGGAGTGAGTAATGGCTATCTCTATAAGTGATTGGAACCTAGTAATCTTGTTCAGAGTAAGGTGACTTGAGCAAACCCACCTCCACCCTGATACCTTTTACAGAAGAAATAGAGCAGAGTGGCATAAGTTACTTTAAAAAAAGGATCAGTTGTAATTTGTAAATGTTGCGCTTTGTGAGAAAGGAGGGAGCATAACAGGTTTTAATACAAACTATAGCGCATTGCTAAATTTTTTTCTTTGGTACAGCCACATCCCTGGCTAGTAATTTTTCTGCCATCCCTCATTGTTTGCACTGGCTCTTTCTTTGGGGACACATAGGAGTGACTAGAAAAAAAGTAAGGAAAGCAACTCCATCCCCACAGACAATTTTAGGATGGTTTAAACACTGACTACCTGAGTAAGTGGGTGGGCGGGTAATAGCTATCTCTTTACGTGATTGAGAACTAGTAATCTGGCTCAGAGTAAGCTGACTTGAGCAACCCCACCTCCACCCTGATATCTTTTATAGAAGAAAAAGAGCAGAGTGCTATACGGTACCATACGTTTCAGCTGTGCTTTGTGAGAAATAAGGGAGCATAACAGGCTTTAATACAAACTATAGCCCATTGCTAAATCTTAACAAATCCTACACCTATAGCTACTGTTCTGCCTGTTTGCAATAGCTATCAACGTTGTTACAACCCTGTGTTTGTTCTGTCATTTCTCTGTTTGTTCTGTCTGTGCCTGTGGTCTACCTAAGAAACAACATCTGATCGGCTACTGCAGGCTGTTTCATGCTGACTCCCGATTGGTACACAACATGTTAAAAAGTCATGACATCACTTCCTTGGGAACCATTTTCCTTGTGTTCTGAGCAGTTGGTTTGGTGTAGTGCAGATTTTGTGTCAGAGTTTGTAGTTAGAGATTTTTGTGGTTGTGAGTACAGTTTGTTTTGTGTTTTTGAGTTGTTGAGTGCTGTAACCAAAAGGACCTGTTGATATTTGACCTATTTGCATGTTTGACCCTGATCTTGGTTTCCCCTTGCAACTTGTTTGCGCACCTGTAAATATTCTTGTACAAATTGTAAATATTGTAAATTGGGATAGTAAGGAGTCTGACGCCATTTCCTTTGTAAACCTTTGATCTCTGTTTTGGGTTAGGTAGTAAGGGCAGTAAGTGCATTTTCTTTTCCTTTTTTTTTTAAACAGGTAAGGCAGAGGTCTTAAAATAAGAACTTTTGGTTTGTTATTTTGGCCTTGTCGGCTCCCGAACCAAACTCCCAATAAACTGTTATCTTTTTGCAATTTTTTTGTCCACACAAGTCCTTTCATGTTGTGCCTTTCCCCTAGACGAGCGTAACATGAAATTGGGGGCTCGTCTTTTGGCTGTATATTCTATTAGCCAAATTTATTTTGTCTGTTTCTTTTTGTGTTTGCCTGGGGTTTTTCTTTTTTGGTGGGGAAGGAAATATAGAGATTGACATGGCATCAAAATTCGAATTTGATAAGTTTATGATCGCGCCCACAGAGGAGCAGTTTTAAAAATCTCGTAAAGATGATTTGTTGTTAATCACTGATTTTTTTCAATATAGCTGTATGGCTACTAGTTCTAAATTTAGATTTTGAGAAAGCCTTCGATCAGGTTTCACACCAGTACCTTTTTCAAGTACTACAAAAAATGGGATTTCCAGGGAGGTTTTTATTGGTCCAGAGAGCTCTTGACTTGACTGACTGGTACGGAAAGGCCTCGGGTGCTAAGCTCAATAGGAGCAAATCTGATGCCCAGCTCTTTGGACCATGGGGTGACCTACATTTGACAAGGAGGGTGGCAGACGGGGTAACTGGACTGACGTGTTAGGGAAAGTTAGGCAATGGCTGGGGTTTTGGGGACTAAGACAGATGGCGATGGAGGGAAAGGTTTTAATAATAAAAGCTGTCATTTTACCTTTGCTTTTACTTCTCTGTTCTGTGTTTAGTCCTCCGAGACACTTTCTTTTAGATCTGGAGAGTGTGGTCTTTTATTTCCTGTGGGCGTCTAAGTGGGAGAGACTGAGGAGAGAAGTAGTGAAGAAGAGGCTAGAAAAATTTGTCGCCCTGCACATAGGATACGCCACGTTCCCGTCCAGGGACAGCAAGACTGCAGCCATGGTCAAGTTCTGGATGGGGTCTTACTTGAAAATTTTAAAACCAGATCTTAAAAGTTTTAAAGGAAAAAGATGTCACTGTTTTAACTAATCCAAAACTTATTGTCTCTTGTGCAGGACCAGGAGGAAGTGGGCCCCGTTCCCGGCCTCACACTAAGTGAGGCCAAACAAGTTTGGTGGAACACAGCCCACTCCGCACTTCAGAACAAGCACAGGGACCTGTCATGAATGTCTGCCAACGAGATCCTCCCAGTCAGGGCCGTGATGCATTCCAGGGGAATGGCGGCGAATCCTATTTGCCCGTGGCCAGGGTATGTACTCTGGGAGTGCAGCGTGGCAAGGGACCTGTGGGCCATAAACGGCCCCCTAGAATGCCCCAGCCTGCCAGCAGGGGAGGTCCACCCACGAGTTTACTGGCTAGTGGTAAATGGGGTGGGCCAGGGCATCTAAAAGTTACCAGCTGCCGAATTCACCCTTAACAGTGTGAAAGCCGCCCTGTGGATCTCCCGCAACCTGTTGGTGGGGAAGTGGGTGACAGTGCCCCTACACGCACTGGAAAAGCTGGTAAAATCTTCACTGCACGCCGCCAATCGGAGGAGGAGACCGGGGTCACACGCAGGGTGGTCCTGGCCACCATAGTGCCCGGCTCTCATCGATGCCCGCCAAAAAGACACGGAAAGTCACAAGGAAGGAGCAGCGAGCAAAGGGTGAGGATCTCTGTTGGACCTTGAAGTGGCGGCCTTGCGAGTTCTGGGGGGCAGTGGGGAGCTAGCTTGATACTGGCCCACCCTGGTCTTGTTTGACAGAGACTTTTATTGGCTTTTTTAATTACAATGGTTCACATTTGATGTCCGTTTACTTATTAAATTATTACACTCAATATTTGTTTTTAACTATGGATTTTACTTCAAAGCACAAATGTTTGTAAATGAGGAGTGTTTTCTCCCGAAACATAATATGCACATTTCGTCTATTTTAAATAGATGTGAAATGAATGGATTGTTTAATGTGTGAATGGTGACAATAAAATAAATAAATAAATAAATAAAATAAATAAATAAAAATTTGTTCTCATCAGTTTAATATCTGATACGTCCTCCATTCAAGGACTAATTTTTAAACTGATTTTTAGAGCAGGGAGCTGGAAGAGGGGCTTGCTCCGTCCACTCCATGCATCAACCTGGTATTGCAGTACCTCCAGGAATGGTGCACCTTTTCAAAATGTTAAAAATAAGTAAGTAAATAAATAAATAAACAAACAAACAGCTATGAACTTTGCTTTTTTTCACATCCCTGGCTAGCAATTCAATTGCCACCACCCATTATCTACATTGGTCCTTTCTCTGGGAACATCACAAATACCAGAACAATAAGAACAGCTAGAGTGAAGTAAGGGATAGAACGAATGGCTATCTGTACAAGTAATTGGGAACTAGTAATCTGGCTTAGTGTATGGTGCCTTGAGCGCCCCACCTCCACCTTGATATCTTTTATAGCTCCTGCCAAATAAAAAGGGCAAACTTAAAATAGCGAAAAAAGAGGATTGGTGAGGAGGAAGAGGGAGAAGACTAAGGAATGGTAGCGATCCTCTTTTTCGTATCCTCCCACCAATATGCCTGTGTGGCATACTGCCCCTTTATACGCCACCAACCCACATATAGGTGGCGAAACACTTTACAGAAGGAGGGGTCCTGCAGCACGGTCACATTTAACCGCCAGGAACCCTGTCCTCTTTGCCCCACCTCTACCTGAATGCCCCTGACCACTATGCAGTGATCAGAGGCCCAGAAGGGCCCCAGAAGAAATGACTGCGCCCTCGCATTATCCGTCACAAACAGGAGGTTGAGCCGAGAGGCATCACCTCTCGAATTCCTCCAGGTATGGCCCCAGGCCTGTTCCCGCTATCACCTGGGCCTGAAAATCCTTGAGGCAGTCATCTTGCAAAGGTATCACAGAATTCACAGAACAACCCAATCCCATCTGAAGTGTTTCTTCACGTCTGCTGCCGCATCTGTCTGCAGCTCCACTCTAACGGTGTGCCGAAGCCGCACCACTCGGGCTGGCCGAATATCACCTTCTGCGGGCATGACCTTAAGACCAAGATTTAAACTACGCTCGATCTTAGCCAAAAGGCCAAGAAGCGATAACCTGTTATTTCCTCTGACCTGAAGAAGCCCCATGGCAAAGCTCTGACTCCAGAACGATAGGCATTAACACATGCTTGAGCACTTTACGCGGAGAGAGGTAAAAGGATTAGCTACGGAGAGTTAAGCAGCCGGACTCCATTCCCAAGAGAACCCTGTCAATCTCTTAGGCCAAACCATAAAACATCCAGCTTTGCAACAGCAAAGCCCACAAAAATAAGTTGAACTCATCAACGTTCCTCTCCATGGAAATCTTTAGTAAAAGGCAAAAGATTTATGTGTGAATGAAGAGAAACCTAAGCTATGAACCAATAAGGCCCAGGCCTCTGAAACTCTTTTGGAAATCTAGAAAGCTGGCCTAGGGTAAGGTGGCTTGCACTGACCTCATACACCATGATAGATTTTTTTAGAGTCAGATATGGGCTACAGATTGCATTAGAACCTAATTTGCCCCCTCCTTTTTCCAGTGAGCAGAGCTGAAACAATTACAATTTACTGTTTAATGTTTTTTTTTAAACACAAGAAACTGTCATACTTGTGACCTCCATTAGAATCAATGTTAGTTAATTCAGAGTTCTTTAAAAAGTATATTCAAGAGTTTTTAAATGAAATCTTCGTACTGACTTGTGCTACACTGGATATACTATTCTGTTCAACTTCTCTAATCTCCAGGTTCCAGCTATAATCACACCAAGGTCTTTTACTGCTGCACATGATGTAACTGAAAGGCCATCCAGAGTTACTACATAATCACAATGCTTATTTCTAGATGCCTGTGGTCCTAGTAGAAGTACATTTGTCTTGTTGGACGTCACTTCCTGTTTTCGAATTGTTTTGCCGGGAGTTTCTTGCCTGCGTCGGCGTCTTAACTATACTGTTTCTCTCTTTTTTAAATCAATAATTTTGCTCTATCGTTTTCATCTGTTGTATTTTTCACGTTCTCTTCTACCGTATTTTAATTTTTTTTCTCTCGAAGTGCGCCTTTGTATTTTGTCAAGACAGCGAGCGGAGGCCATCCACACCGGATCCACGCCGTCTACAATAATATCAACAAATCTTCGACTAAGGTGCGTTAAACAGCATGTCTAACATTCAGCTTGTTCAGTGTGTTGAGTGCAGGATGTTTAGTCACTCTTCCTCTGTCGTTAGTAATAGCTTTATTTGTGATAAATGCATGTTAGTTATCTCTCTGACGGAGAAGATTGCAGCATTAGAGGTGCCAATCCAGACTCTAGAGAGGGTTAGTGAGAGCAGCGTAGTTTCTGTAGAGGAAAGTCTGGATGCCTTAGGCGGAGTTAGTAATCCCCCAACTCCGGCATTAGAGCCCTCACAGCGGGGCAAATGGGTGATGACTCGGCGGCATAATCGCAAAGCCAAAGCTAACGCTAAGGCTCGCCCACGGGAGCACCACTCCTCTCCGCTTCACGTGTCCAACAGGTTTGCTCTCCTCAGTGAAACACCCTCTGAGAAACCTGAAAGAGCTCTGGTTATAGGTGATTCTATCTTGTGGCACGTGAAATTAGCTAGGCCTTTAGGGGCACCAGCAGCTTTAGTTAGGTGTATACCGGGAGCCAGGGCGCCGGACATAGCAGGTAATCTTAGGGTCTTAGGCAAGCACAGGTTTTCAAAGATAGTTATTCATGTAGGAGCTAATGATATACACTGCCCTCCAAAAGTTTGGAAACGCCTGAACAAAATAGGGTTTTTGGGCAATATCAGCATAAATCCTCTTTAGTTAGTGACCATTTTGCATTGATAATAAGGGACAACACTAGGCATCCGAGCAGTCAGTTTATTCAATCATTGACTTGATATATTACTCCAAGCCTCCTGGAGGATTGCCCAAAGATGATT
>CM040979.1:7345397-7390668 GCA_022985145.1 Pangasius djambal
TCGTTATGGAACTGGTGTTGAGCGACCAGGTGAGGTTCTCCGCCAGGTGAACACCAAGAAACTTGGTGCTCTTGACGATCTCCACGGAGGAGCCGCCGATGTTCAGCGGAGAGTGGTCACTCTGTGCTCTTCTGAAGTCAACAACCATCTCTTTGGTTTTGTCCACATTCAGGGACAGGTTGTTGGCTCTGCACCAGTCCGTTAGCCGCTGCACCTCCTCTCTTTATGCTGACTCGTCGTTCTTGCTGATGAGACCCACCACGGTCGTGTCATCGGTGAACTTGATGATGTGATTTGAGCTGTGCATTGCTACACAGTCGTGAGTCAGCAGAGTGAACAGCAGTGGACTGAGCACACAGCCCTGTGGAGCTCCAGTGCTCAGTGTGGTGGTGTTGGAGATGCTGTTCTCGATCCGGACTGACTGAGGTCTCCCAGTCAGGAAGTCCAGGATCCAGTTACAGAGGGAGGTGTTCAGGCCCAGCAGGTTCAGCTTTCCAATCAGGTGCTGAGGAATGATTGTATTGAATGCTGAACTGAAGTCTATGAACAGCATTCTAACATAAGTGTCTTTATTGTCCCGGTGGGTGAGGGTCAGATGGAGGGCGGTGGTGATGGCGTCATCTGTTGAGCGGTTGGGGCGGTAAGCGAATTGCAGGGGGTTTAGTGAGGGAGGCAGCAGGGTCTTGATGTGCCTCATGACGAGCCTCTCGAAGCACTTCATGATGATGGGTATAAGTGCAACGGGACGGTAGTCATTGAGGAAGGACACTGAAGACTTCTTTGGCACGGGGACGATGGTGGTGGCCTTGAAGCAGGTCGGAACAACGGTGCTGCACAGGGAGGTGTTGAAGATGTCTGTGAAGACATCTGCCAACTGGTTTGCACATCCCCTGAGCACACTGCCAGGAATGTTGTCTGGTCCAGCAGCGTTTCGTGGGATGTCTCTGCGTAGAGTCTTCCTCACGTCGGCCGTGGTTAGACACAGCACCTGGTCATTGGGAGAAGGGGTGGTCTTCCTCGCCGTCACGCCATTCTGTGCCTTAAAACCGAGCATAGAAGTCGATCAGCGCATCGGGGAGGGAGGCATCACTGTCACAGGCAGATGGTGGTGTCCTGTAGTTTGTGATGTTCTGCCACATGCGCCGCGTGTCTCTGCTGGCCTTGAAGTGGTTGTGGATTCTCTGAGCGTGTGCACGCTTTGGCTCTCTGATGGCCCGAGACAGTTTGGCCCTTGCTGTTCTTAGGGCAGCCTTGTTGCCTGCTCTGAAGGCAGAGTCTCGGGTCCTCAGTAGCGCACGCACCTCTGCAGTCATCCACGGCTTCTGGTTGGATCGTGAGGTGATGGTCTTGGAGACGGTGACGTCATCAATGCACTTGCTGATATAGCAGGTCACTGATGTCATGTATTCCTCCAAGTCAGTGAAGTCGCCGTCAGTTGCCGCTTCCCTGAACATGTGCCAGTCAGTGTGTTCAAAACAGTCCTGAAGAGCAGAGATGGCTCCTGCTGGCCAGGTTTTCACCTGTTTCAGAACCGGTTTGGAGCGGCTGACTAGCGGTCTGTATGCTGGGATTAGCATAACAGAGATGTGGTCTGAGTAGCCGAGGTGGGGGCGGGGCTCCGCCCGGTACGCGCCGGGGATGTTTGTGTAAACAAGGACCAGCACGTTCTTCCCTCTTGTTGCAAAGTCCACATGTTGATGGAATTTAGGGAGCACTGACTTGAGATTTGCATGGTTGAAATCTCCAGCAACAATAAAAAGTCCGTCAGGGTTTAAATTCTGCAGGTACTGTCAACACCAGTCCCACCCTAATATGTTTTACAGCTCCCACAGAACAAAAAGATAAAAAACTGACCGACTGAGTGAGTGATTAAGTGGGTAATGGCTATCTCTGTAAGTGATTGGGAACTAGTAATCTTGCTCAGAGTAAGGTGACTTGAGTAACTCCACCCCCAGCCTGATATCTTTTACAGCTCCCACAGAGAAAAAAGAGCAGAGAGCCATATAGTACTTTAAAAAACACATGTAATTTGTAAATGTTTCAGCCAGGCTTTGTGAGAAAAAAAGCAAACATAAGAGGTTTTAATACAAAATATAGCCTATTGTTAAATCTATAAGTGATTGGGAACTAATAATCTGGCTCAGAGTAAGGTGACTTGAGTAACCCCACCCCCACCCTGATAGGTTAGGGTTACTTGAGTAACCCCACCCACTTCCCCACCCCAGGTTTTAATACAAACTATAGCCCATTGCTAAATCTAAACAAATCCTATACCTATAGCTAGAAAGAAAGATGGGTTTTTTTCTTCCTTTGGTACAGCTACATCCCTGGCTAGTAATTCTTCTGCCATCCCTCATTGTTTGCACTGGCTCTTATTTTAGTTAGACACTAGCTAATTTAGTTAGACACTAATTTAGAAAGTGTCAACTCTATGGTGTATACTCTTGTTGGTTAAGTGCTACACGTTCCCTCACAGTTTTATTTTCGCAAACTCCACTCCTGACTAAGCTGCAGACATGTGCCTCAATCCAATCTCCGTTGTTGCCTCTCACAGACCCAGAAGCTTTCATGCAAGTATTAAAATTATGGTTATATTTACAATTATGTCACTTTGTCCAAATACCTTTGAGCCCCTGAAAATGGAGGTACTTTGCTTAAAATGGCTGTAATTCCTAAATGGTTAATGACATATTTTTGTGGACCTCTTAAAATAAAGCTGAAAGTCTACACTTCGATCATATCTTAATTGTTTTTTTTTTTCAAATCCATTGTAGTGGTGTATAAAGGCAAAATCACAAAATCTCTGTCATTGTCCAAATACTTCTGGACCTGACTGTGTGTATATGTATATGGACTCTCACCAAGACTCATTGCAAAGTAACGCTTAGTGTGCTTGTACCTGAACTTACCAAGCCTTGCATTTTGAGGCTAGACATTCTAGTTTTCGGATTGTTGGACTTGTCATAGTGTTGTTTACTGATCACCTGACTTTTTGCCTGTCTCCGTTTATGGTTTTTGCTTCATGTTCTGGATCTGTTTGCCAGTGTTTTCAGTAAAAACTCTAAACTGCATTTGCATCTGTCTCTGACTGTGTCGCATGATAATACGTCACTGGTATTTATATCTATCTGTAAATAACACTCACAGTTCTTTTTTTTTGCATATATATATACGTTGTTTAACACTTTTGGTAATATTGGTATTTATGTTGAAGCACCATAGGCACCATAAGAAATTCCAGTAACACTTTCTATGAAGCCCATGCTCATAATGAATTATAGCCCCATTTATAATTATTTATAAGCAAGCATTACTGTTCTATAATTACATTTATAAAGACACATCAAGACCTATATATTCTATTATAGTAACAGTTATAGTTACATTTTATTATTGTTATAACTACTTATAAGTGATGCACTTGCTTTTTCAATGGCCATGTTCATAATTCATTAAACATCAATTTATTAAAGTATTAATTAGTCAGTTTTATGGAAACATGAATGTATGCATGAAAGATGCAGCATCATAAATACATTCATGCAACCATAAGCCTGACTATTTAATCCTTATAAATTGGTGTATATTGAATTATGATTTAAATTCATATCTACTGTGTGACTTAATCAGTATTATTTTATGTTTGTTATTAACAGTCTATTGGGGAGCAATTATACAGTTTTAACATGTTTAACATGAAAAAAGTGATTTTATTACACTCAAAATGTATTTAAAGTATCAAATATAAAACAGGATTGAGAAAAATGTGAATCTGATTTTCTCTACAATACCACAAACTGCTTGCACATGGAAAATTGTTTAAATTAAATTGTGCTCTTACTAATAAGCAGGTAAAGCCTCCTACATGAGTTTTTAAAGCCTTAATCCTTTAAATATGTCAATGCAATATAGTAAACTAGAAGAATCTACAGCAAGAATTACTGGTACTTTTAGTATTGGTACCACTGAGAAATGGGAAAAAATTAGTTCATTCATTTGTTCATTTTCAGGAACCACCTCATCTTGGAAATGGTTCTTAAGCGTGCACACACACACACAGACACACACACCCCTATGGGCACTTTTTTTTTGATTGTGGGGAAAAAAATCAGAAAAACACAAGCAATAAATAACATTTAGTGCTTTCAGAACATTTAGAAGAGTGTATATTTTTATTTTTAGTTAAAGTTTTTTTTTATAATGAAAAGTTTTCTTGTGTCGTGCATTTCACCCCTATAAAATAATAATTTCATTGAATTTTTGTTAGATTAAGGGTAAGCAACATTGCAGGTCTGTGCAAGACCAAAATATATTTTTTGACATGACAGTAGAACAAACTGGACTGTAAAAATCTAAAGACACTTGTGCAAATAAAAGACAATTTCACCCACAAAAAGAATACATACAAATTTTTTTTTATATTATTTTTTGTCTGAACCAGCTCTAACACTTCACTCTTACAGAGCACTGAAGTGGGAGGATTTTCAGAGGACAGTCTTTACAAGCAACAGCTAGAAGTGGCAGCAATTTCTCAGTAAACCTGTGTGTGAAAGTGTGTATGTGTGTGTTAGTGAGAGGGTCAAAGAATGACAGAATTCCTCTGTCCCAGTCCAGCTGCACTCTGATCCTCTGGAGTTTCTGTGCTATGGAGAGGGGTGTGGAAGGTTGTGGTGTAGAACGTGCTGCATATTGACCGATCTTATACACCACATACCAGATTCCACTTCTGGAGATTATGTCTCCCTTCCTCTGAGTAGATTCTGTCATTACACCAACAAACCACAGTGTACAGTTTCCAACTTCAACATCCCAGCAGTGTATTCCCGAGTTAAAGCTCTCAGAGCCCAGGATACACTGTAATCCATCAAATCTCTCTGAATTATCAGGAAGCTCCTGTTTCTCATCACTGTGTCTCAAACTGGTCAGATCATCAGATACAATGAGTTTAGGATGAACAGTGTTGGGGTTCAGAGTTACAGGTGCTGAGAAAACAGACACACACACACACATGCACTTTTTCATGATTTTTGTATATTGAGAATATTTGTAACCTGGTGTTGTTTGTTCATCTTTAAAGATCACACAAACATCAACAGGGAGAAGAGATAAAGTATATTACTGTATTGGACAGCTTTCTGCATCTTCCCCCAGACGGCGAACTTCAGGTTGGCCAGATATTTTGCCACATGGATCAGTGCTCCTGAAAGCTCCTCTGGATGCTGCAGTGTGCACTGGGCTCTGCAAAAACATTCAGGAGTCAGTGTTGCTGTGGGTTTGGATTCAGAAACACAGAGAAAAACAAGAACCACATCACTCACCTTTTCACTGTGGCCTTGTAGTTCTGTAAAACACCAAAGCAAATATTAATGGATATGATTTACATTTTTACATGACTGATACATGACACTTCTGAGGATGACAAGAAGTTTTACTTTCTCACAGTATAAATACTGACTAAATGATCCTCACTTGTAAGAATGAGACGTCTTCAGCTCTCATCTCCTCTTCTATGGCTCTGATTGTGTCTGAAAGAGATGACATGTCTCTGCTCAGCTTCTCAATCTTCTCCTTCATCATCTGACTCTTCTGCTCCTCTTCCTCTCTCAGTGCAGCGATCCTGGCTGCCTCTTCATCTCGTAGAAACTGGTGAAGCTTCTCAAACTCCTCCTTAATCTGCCGCTCTGTGTGTTGGGCCTGAATCTGCAATGAGGAGGAAATCATGTCGTGAATAAAGCTGTGCAATGATGCAAAACACATTTATTATATCAAAACCACATTATTGATTCTAGCCTTTATATGTTCTGCAGTCTGACTCCAGTTCAGTTTACAGTTTTTAAAGATCTTCAGTTTCTCCTGTAGGGGCTTCAGTGCGTTTTTGAGCTCCTCCTGAAACAAATCAACACACTGCATGGGGACTTTGTGTTTTAGATATTAATTTCAAACTACTGCTCAATGACAAAATGAACTTAACAAAGAGAACTTTATGTATTTAAAAAATAAGTGGCTGTTGTTTACTATAACACATGCACATACATTTGTTATACTAACATTATCAGTTACATAATTACAGTGTAATGATGGCTGTAGTAGCAAACATAATGAAATGCATGTACAAGTATGTGACTGAACTATGTTCAATTTGTACTTAAGGGTAGAAATTCACTATTTAACTTTTAATAGATTTAGGGAAAGTCACTGACTTTCACTGAATGCCTCACAGTATAATATTTGGTTCACTGATAGTGATCATGGCTTTATAGCTAGCAGAGACATCTCCACCTAATAAGCAGTCTAAATTACTTAGGGCCCACAGGCCCCAGAGAACTAAACATGGAAAAGGTAGACCTGGATAGGGAAAATTGTTACATTTCCATGTTAATCAGTGAGGACACATCTGCATCTAATCACCAGTAGTACATGTGAAACACTTTAATTAATATAATTTAGCTTTTAATTTATGTAATTTAGATAAAAACATTATGAGAATGAGATTAAAGTCTGGTCCATAAATATTTGGACACTGACAAAGTTATTGTTATTTTAGCTGCCTACCACAGCATATTGAATTTGAAATTAAATAACTGATATGTGCAGACTTTACTTACAAATTGAGTGAATAGTTTAGAAATCGCAGCGTTTTTTATATGTGGTCTCCCCTTTTTAAGGGACCAAAAGTAATTGGACAGTTGGCTGCTCAGCTGTTCCATGGCCAGGTATTTCTTATTCCCTCATTATTTCACTTACAAGTTAACATATAAAAGATCAAGAGTTGATTTCAAGTGTGGCATTTGCATCCGTTGCTGTTAACTACCAGAATGATGGGAAGTGAAGAGTATGAAGAAGGGATAGAACCGCTCATGATCCGAATCATACCATTTCATCTTGTGACATGGACATGTATGGATGCCAGTGGAACTGGTTCCCTGGTATTTATTGATGATGTGACAGCTGAATGCTTCAAAATCATCTTAGTCCATGACTTGGTGAACGATGTATTTATTGATAGAGACTTCAAAGCACTTCTGTATGTTACTCTGAATGACATCTGCCAAATTGCCATAAATGTAATTGTAAATGTAAAAGCCATTGGATGGTACTTCACACTACAGAGGGACAATGATCCAAAGTATACTTCGAAAGCAACCTAAGTGTCAGTGTTATGGCTGTCCTGACCACTAGAGGTCCCCCTTGAGTGTTTTTGTTAGTTCCTTTTTTTGTGTCTGTAATTTAAGTTCATTGTATTCACCTGTGCCTGGGTTCCTGTGTGTGTATTTATGTTGCCCTATTCCTCAGTTCTTTGCTCAGTGTTTCTCTTGCCATGACCAAGCCCTAGTCATTTTTTGACTGGTCTGTTTTGGATTAATTTACAAGCTGCCTGTTTTTGGATATGGTATCTTGTTTTGTTTTTGCCAACTTTAACCTTCTAGAATTACTCTGTTTTTTTTAAATTTTTTGAGACTTTTGTATTTTTGTTTATCCTGTTTTGACCTTGTTATGACTAATGGATTTTTGGACTCATGAGATTTTTGTTCCTTTGGTATCTTGTGTTTTTGTTTTCCATTAAACCTGCTTGGATTTTTTTTTTTTTTTTTTTTTTTTTTTTTTTTTTTTTTTTTTTTTTTTTTTTTTTTTTTTTTTTTTTTTTTTTTTTTTTTTTTTTTTTTTTTATAAACCCTGAACTGTGCTCTGGGTTTCTGAATTTGGGTGCACTACTTTGCTAGTGCTCCGCCTAGCCCCCGAGCCCGTGTGGTGCAAGGGTAAAGCAACAGTCTCTCACCCCAATGGCCAAGTCAATCACCTGACCAAAATCCAGGTGACCATGAATTTCACTCGTTGAAGGCGAAACTGAAGGCAATACTCCCTAAGCTCCCTAAGAATAAGCAGGAACTGAAGGCAGCTGTAGTAAAGGCCTGGCAGAGTATCACCAGGGATGAAACCCAGTGTCTGGTGATGGCTATGGGTCCCAGACTTTAGGCAGTCATTGTCTGCAAAGTATTTGCAACCAAGTACTAAAAATGACAATTTAATTTATGATTGTTAGTTTGTCCAATTTATTTTGGTCTCTTAAAAAGGGAGGGCACATATAAAAGTTCTGTTATTCCCACACCATGGACCTAACTGTACTTCTGCAAGAACAATAGAAATAACAAATAGACTGAAGGGCCCTGTCAGCTATCAGGCTATGATAGTTTCAACAATTAGTCACTACATTCTTCTGAAGACCAAAAGAGACATGTTAAATTCAAACTGTTATTGCAGGATACACATATCATTTCAAACTTATCTTTTTACTCAGAAACCAGGGGGATGCAATGAAAGATTTGAATGAAAATTAATCTTAACCTGCAGCATTACTGTCTTTTTTTTAGGAAAGCTTAATTTGTGTATGATGTTATACTTTTCATGAGAGAGTACAAGCCATAGATATGTCTTTATATGTATAGTTTTTGGTGCATGTTTACCTTACAGTCTGTTACTATCTCGTCAATGGGGCAGAATTTGTGGTTGGTGTGTTTTCTTGAAGTCTGACACACCAAACACACCGGCTGTTTATCGTTTAGACAGAAGAGTTTGAGTTTTTCACTGTGTAGATTGCAGACTGTTTCAGACGCTGATGATCTCTGACTTCTCTCCTGTAAGAAAGTCTCACACAGGTTCTTTAAGGCCAGGTTTAACGGAAGATGACTCATGGATGACCGTTTCCTACAAACGGGACATTCTCTGGATCCTTTGGCCTCCCAGTACTGCAGCAAACACACTTTACAGACACTGTGACTACAATGTAGAACAACAGGATCCTTGAAGATTTCACAGCACACAGGACAAGAGAAATCCTCTTCTGAAAAATTAGATGCCATTTTCCTTTGCTGTTATTCGCACTAGTCAAATGATCAGAGGTTCACTTTCATTTCTGAGAAAGAAACCACACCCTATTTCAGGTTTGTGTGAAACACATGACCATGACTCTTACTTCAGGGTCCATTTATTAAATATTTTCTTTCCAAACAATGAAAATGTGATTGAATTTGTATAAAAATGCATTAAAATGTAAAAGCTGAAAATGTGTAAAACTAAACTCACCAAAACACTGTAGCTGTTTTTGAAGGACTGCAGTCATCTCAAACTCACTCTGCACTTCCTTAGTAGGTGGAGTTTTAGAGAATATGCCTGTTATAAACATCATTCACGTCATATACAGCAGTCAAGGCTTTCTATTTTAATATTTAATTTCAGTTGAAATCATTCATAAATATTCAGTCACATTCATTGGTGTATAGGGTGATTGGATAAAGCACTGATGGTGGAAGTGTCCGAATGGAAGTGAATTGGCTTGCGTTGTGAAAGATGGAGGCGTAGTTGACGTCAGATGTACAAGTCTTGTACAGGGTTTTATAGGAGTATTTATTTGGTCCTTCATAGACTATTTACCTTACCAACAGGCTGAATTTGTATTACCTCGCACTGCAGGGCTGCGAGTTAAAAATGACAGCACTAAGGTCAAAAAGAATATAAAAGTAAGTGATTTGTGTTTTTGATCATCCTGTTGACTATGCTTCATTGATTTCATCACCACAGCCATACATTTGTATAGAAATCCTGACCTCATCTGATACTTTGCTGATAAGCAGCTGCATTTTTCCACCTTCACATCTCACACTCTTACTGAATCAAGACAGATGATTTTAGAGGAGGTAACACACACTCCTGCAGTCAAACACAGCATTGGTAAACCTTTTATCATAAACAGTAGGTGAGCTTAAGCCTGATATTACAGTAATAAGGAGCGTGTTATAGTTGTTTTATGTTTTATGTTATATGTTATGTTTTATGTTAACAATTCCGCTTTTTATCTTCTTTGTGTGTGTGTTCCTGCCTTGTGGCCAGTGTTCCATCACAACATGGATCAGGATCACTGGGTTACTGAAAATGAATTAATGAATAAAGTGTGATGAACATTTCATAAACTTTTTAATGCTTTAAGCCACTCCTATCTCCAAACTGGCCTAGCAGCATCATATCTGTATGTGACCATTTTTATTCTCTAACTACAGTTTGGACTCTTTTCAATTACTGTGTTTGGATTAAAATGCTTTTTACGCTCAGCCAGCCCATTTCTGCTAGTTATTCCACATAATTCATTAGTTTTTTTTTTTTTATTTCATTAGTTAGTTTTTTTTTAAATTTATGACTAAAACACAGTACAAATTTCTGTTACAAAACTAAATCAGTGTTTTACAAACACTGGGCCTCATTTATCAAGCTGGATACAAATTTATTTTGTAGTATGAGTGTTTACACAAGAAATTTGGTATTCATGAAAATATTTGTATCCTACTCATGCTCCTGAGTTTGTGTAAATTTACATGTAATAAGACTAACTATAATAATCTAAAAATTAATTGAGAAGTCACTTTTTTTTTTTTTTTAAATCTTGGATACGGTTGTGGTAGACACACGCACATACACACGCATGTTTTGGGGGAAGCTGGGAAAACGTACAACCACACAAATAATAAATGATATTTTGAGCTTAAACATATGAGAACAGTGTATAGGTTTATTTACTTAATGTTAATGAAAGGTTAAGGTAACTTACTGAAAGCTTTTCTTATGTAGTTCATGTTTTCTGCAAAATAATGATTAAGATAAAGTATTATTATATAAAAAAAAATGATTTTTATGATATTTTTTTGTTAGATTAACTAAGTAACATTGCAGGGCTGTGCAAGGACTGTGCAACTGTTGACATAACAGTTGAACAAACTGAACTGTAATGATATAAAGACAATTGTCTGAACAAAGACAATTTTGCCTGCAGAAAGAATACAAATTATTAATATAAAAAATATTTTATTAACTCAGCTCTAACTAAACTGATTCACTCTTAGAGAGAACTGAAGTGGGAGGATCTTTAGAGGAGATTCTTTACAACCAACACCTAGGAATGGCAGTAATTTGTTAGTAAATTTGTGTGTGTCAGTGAGAGGGTCAGAGAATGACCGCTTTCCTTCATCCCACAGCTGCACTCTGGTTCTCTGGAGTTTCTGTGCTACTGAGAGGCGAGTGTCCGGATGTGGTGTAGAACATGCTTTATATTGACTGTTCTTATACCATACACAGCAGACTCCATATCTGGAGAATATAGCTCCCTTCCTCTGAGCAGATTCTGTCACATTCAGTAGGTAGATTCACTTCACCTGTCAGTGGTTTTAATGTTATGGCTGATCAGTGTATATAATCAGTAATATTAAGCCTTTCGTTTAAAAAAAGCAATTGAATATATATTCATGGATACACAAGAGAGAAGCAGTTCACTAAAGACATTGTGGTTTAATTAAATGACCGAATTACTCTACATTTCTTCGTACCAGAAGAGCTCTTGGCTGTATCATGAGCTCTGTGTTCATGAGCTGTCCACTAGAGGGAGGTGTGACACATTGAACCGAATTGCACTTCATAAGTTAGTGGTGAAGAAGAAAAGCGCCGACGGCGGAAGTGTCTGAAGGTTTTAATGGCTTGTTTTGAAAGACGGAGTCGTATTTGAGGCAGTATCAGGTGAACAAGTGTTGTATTGGATTTTATATGGAATATTTGTAGAGCGGTTGTGTGGTCGACATATCAAATATGTGCTCAGATGTTTCTAATCACCTAATCTAATCAACAGCCGGAATCTGACTTCAGGGTTTTTTTTTGTTGTTGTTGTTTGTTTTGGCAGAACCACTGACATGAAAATGAGTTGTTATTAGATGGCAAGCAGAAGAACTAGCTGTCTTAACATTCAATGTAATATTACTTAGTTAATTTTGTATTTTAAAGACATGAATTTGAAAAAAATATATAAAAACTTTTTACTTTACTTACTGAATTCTAATTCTAATCTGAAATCAAAGTTGGTGTCATTTTCCTTTTATTATCCTTCACTTCCAGAGACTTTGATGACTCATTTTTTGGTCCAATTAAACGCTTTGTAGAAGGTATGTGTCCCACCCCCAGGGGCGGGGTTTACTCTACAATAACAGCTTATTAGCACTCATTGACTTTTTGGCTGTGTGTCTTCTTTCGTCACTCTGCTCCCTTTTCCAAAAAAATGACTGGAGTTTACTCATTTTGAATTCTGCAATTTGCCTGACTCTGGAAAGTGGACTTTAGGAATGAAACTTTCTTTGGATTTGCATTACAGGTTCTCCACTTTCTAGTCCATGACCAGACCTCAAAATGAGACAAAGAAGGAGAGGTGATATCCAGTCTCCTGTGCCCTGTCCATCTGACGCACAGCCCTTCAGTCCTCACACACACTCATCCACAGAAATCCCTCCTGACACACACTCCTCCAGCACTCCTAGATGTCATGGATATCTGCAGAGCGGAAAGCACAGCATTTGCATGGTGTCTGACTTCTTTTACCCCAACATGGGTGGCGTGGAGAGCCACATCTACCAGCTGTCACAGTGCCTTATAGAGAAGGGCCATAAGGTGGTGATAGTAACACATGCCTATGGCGACCGGCGTGGAGTGCGCTACCTCACCAATGGACTGAAGGTTTATTACCTCCCACTTCAGGTCTGTGAGTTAAAAATGACCTCACTAGGTTGAAAATTTAAGTAATTGGTTTAGGTTTTGATCATCCTATGTACTCTATGATGATATATTGCTTTCATCACCATAACCATGCATTTTTATCGCAATCCTAACTTATCTGGTAATTTGCTGATATGCAGCTGCATTTTTCCACTTTCTGCCCCTTCATCAAAGTTTCATATACCGAATGCTGGAGAATAATCATGATATGAAAGGATACCATCCTACTTCTGGAACACAAGTACTGGTGTTACCTGTGTCTTGGTAGCAGTAAGCATGAAGAAGCTTTGGCTGAGTGTAGTGTGTGTCAATATTATGTCAGAAATAAAGACCAAAGTTCATTAAAGTTAAAGTGAAGTCCCTCACCTGAAGAGCAAAACATTTTTAAAATTATTACACAAGTTCATTCACTTTAATTTGCTACCAGAAATTGAGAATGATGACTTCTTCCAATAGGTGATGTATAACCAGTCCACAGCCACCACCTGCTTCCACAGCCTGCCACTGCTCAGATGTGTGTTTGTGCGTGAGCGTATCACTGTGGTGCATGCCCACAGCTCCTTCTCAGCCATGGCCCATGATGCTCTGTTCCATGCCAAGACCATGGGTCTCAACACTGTGTTCACTGACCACTCGCTCTTCGGATTTGCTGACCTCAGCTCTGTGCTGACCAATAAACTGCTTACTGTGTCTTTGTGCGACACCAACCACATCGTATGTGTGTCCTACACCAGCAAGGAGAACACTGTACTGAGAGCCGCCCTCAACCCCGACATCGTTTCCGTCATCCCCAATGCGGTCGACCCCACCGATTTCACACCTGACCCCAGTCGCCGTGACAATAGCAAGATAACCATCGTCGTAGTAAGCCGGTTGGTCTACAGGAAAGGTAGGCAGAGTGTGATGTAGTAGTGGACTTTCATGGTGTGGGAGTGTGTGCAGTGATTGATTGGTCCATCACTGTTTTCAGGAATTGACCTCTTGGGTGGAATCATTCCAGAGCTGTGTGCCAAGCACCCAGATCTCTGCTTTCTTATTGGTGGAGAAGGTCCTAAGCGCCTTGTTCTAGAAGAAGTTAGAGAGAAATATCAGCTTCATGACAGGTAAGAAAGACTTGCCCTATGTTTCTCTGCTGTATTTACTATTCCTCTTGACTGGAGAGTGCCTGTCATATAGATGTGCTGGGTATATACAAAGCTTTGACTGTTAATTGTTTATGTTTTCAAAAACAGAAGTAAAATAATCCATAATGCATTACAAAATGTCCATAACTGGTTATTTAATGGATGGGCTCCTAAACCTATGAAAATACAGGCAACTTGAATGGTTTGCTGGGTTTCATACATAGTATATATTACATACTAGTAAGCTGATTAGAGTAGAATATTAAACACACTCTGTGTGTATGCATAATGTTATTGTTTGTCTAGGGTGCGTCTTCTGGGGGCTCTGGATCACAAGGACGTACGGGACGTGCTGGTGCAAGGACATATCTTCCTCAACACATCACTAACAGAAGCCTTCTGCATGGCCATAGTAGAGGGAGCCAGCTGTGGCCTACAGGTCAGTGTGTTTACTTATAAATGATGTGTGTGCTTGTAGTTTGGAATACTTATTGGGAAATAAATACCACTGCCATGACTATTTGATGAAATCCTGTGAGATTTTGAGTGCACGTACAGCACACACTGCTTGTTTGGTGCATGGACTGTCAACCAGGAGAGAAGAAAGCAATGTAGTTTGCTTTCTTCTTCACCGTTTCTTTGTGGATGTAGGTGGTAAGCACTCGTGTTGGAGGTATACCAGAGGTTCTCCCCGATGAGTTGGTGACCCTGTGTGAGCCGACAGTCAGCTCCCTTTGTGTTGGCTTGGAAAAGGTCATCGTCAGGCAACGTGAAGGCAAAGTGCCCTCTCCTGTAGCCATCCACCGCCAGGTCCAAACTCTCTACACCTGGAGAAACGTCGCTGAGCGCACAGAAAAGGTGTGTGTAAACTTTTTGTAAACTAAACATTTTGTAAACATCCTATGTTGTGAGAATATCTTGACAATTATTGGAATTGAATTTTTGATCGTGCATTATGGCAGTCGTACTATATAAACTTTAATGTTTCTGTGTGTTGGTAGGTGTACAACCGTGCATGCAGGCAGCCAGTCCTGCCCTTACCTGCTCGACTGCGGAGGCTGCGCTCTCACTGTGGCACTGTTGCTGGCTCTATATTCTCCTTTGTGGCTGTCATCAACTTCCTCTTCCTTATATTCCTGCAGTGGCTCTGCCCCAATGACCTCATTGATATTGCTGTAGACGCGTCTGGGCCAGGTGGTCGTTGGGGACAGGGCTTTGGGAAGGAAGAGAGTAAAGACCCGAATGTAGCACAGCGTGCTGTTACAGATACAAGACGGTTAAAGTGTTAACGTGTAGTCAGGATTCTGATATTTGGGACCACGTTTCAACCTCCAGAGATTCTAAACAGGTGCACTGAATTTACCTGTTTACATTCCAGTGAAGGGCTTCGGTGCACCTGTGATGAACTACTTTATTCCACAAAAAGTCTGTAGTGGTTATGATTTTAGTCAAGAAGACTCACCGCATCCATCCTCATTTATTGAAATGCTGTAACATGCAGTTGTCCTTTTGTTGTGAATACAGTTGTTGTTTTTTTTCAGCTAGTGATCAATGGCACCTAAGCACTAATAACTGCCCACATTTTCGTTTATCTTGTATATAATTATTCGTTAACCTCCCATAAGACAATACATGTGTATATATATTTCGTTCTGTTGTTTACAGGGAATGTATGTAAATGAATGAATTCATTAAATATTGTATCAGGGTACTGTTAATGTATTTGAAGTAAGCAACATGTTGTTGTTCCTCTTTTGGCTGCCCTCATTAGGGGTAGCCACAGTGGATCGTTGGTCCGTGTATTTGATTTGGCACAGTTTGAATGCCGGATGCCCTTCCTGATGCAACCCTCCCCAGTTTTATCCGGGCTTTGGACCAGCACTGAGAGCACACTGTTGCCCACAATCCCAGTGGCTGGGGTTGGGTTCCTGGCTGGGAATCGAACCTGGGCTGTAGTGGTAAGAGTGCTGTGTCCTAACCACTAGTCCTCCAGGGACCCAAAGTAAGCAACATGTCTCCATACTTAATTTTTATGGAAGAGCAAATGCTTAGTCTGCCCTAAAATCAGAGAGTGAGCCATGATTCCAGTGGTAACATTCTTTCTTATCCTCTGCAGTAACTGAGCAGGTAATTACAGAAAACATTCCTGTAGAACTGAGGCTGATCTGCCAAATGCAGGTTTTCTATGATGGCATATCTAAACTTTGTAGATTTGCTACTGCTTACATATTACCATATTATTTGGTAGTACAACAGGCCTATACTTGGAAACTTTCAATTACAGCTTCAGGCTTTTTTGATGTGATTCTGAAATCAAAATCTGAAATGATTCTGATTAACCCCAAATTAAGATTAGCCATTATAGGATTTTTTTTGACAGTTTTAGTGTCGTCTGACTGCTGAAGCCACTGTCACACAATCCTCCAGGACTAGTACAAAATGTTACTTCATGACAGGCCTAATCGCCCAATGAAATCCATGCCAGTTCCTTTTGAATGGGAGACTTGGTTAGGGGACTGGAGTGGGCACAGTGGTGCGTTTGAATTGGTGCATTTGAATCGCTGAATGCGCCACTGACTTACATCACCAAAATATCTGGTCAATAGAAGTGCATTAGCATAGTGTTTTTCTTTTCCATCTAGGTTTTTTAATGAGGGAAAAAAAACCTTATTTTCTCATCTTGATAAACAAAGATCTTCTTGAGAAACAATCTAATGTGAGACCATTATAATTATTTTACATCTTTATTAAATTATCAGTGTAAAGAAGGTGATTGCACCCTAAATTGTATTTTAAACTGTATATGGTAATCTAATGCAGGATTGGCATTTAAGTCCATTTGATCTATGCAGAACCAGAAACTGCTGGTGCAGAGAAACATCTCCACTGCACAGTTTCACACATAACACATAGCCAGCTTATCATTTTATCCAAGTTTTACAGTTTTCCCACCCTACACAAGTCTCCAAGGCTTTAATTGATTAAAAGCTTTAATCAACAAATATACATCTTACTGTGCAGTTCTACAATGAGCAAGACCTAAATCTAATGTTAATGAACTGTACTGTATATAATATAAAGGAGGACTTTTGCAATGAATATCAATCATTTAATCAAGAAGGTTTAATTAAAAATAATACCTGGTTCAGCTGAATTAATTCACTCTTACAGAGCACTCAAGTGGGAGGATTTTCATAGGAGGTACTTTACAACAACTAGAAATGGCAGTAATTTGTCAGTAAATCTGTGTGTGTGTGTGTGTGTGTGTGTGTGTGTGTGTGTGTGTGTGTGTTAGTGAGAGTTTCAGAGAATGACAGCTTTCCTTCATCCAAGAACAGCTGCACTCTGGTCCTCTGGAGTTTCTGTGCTACTGAGAGGTGAGTGTCTGGGTGTAGAACATGCTTTATATTGACTGTTCTTATACCACACACATGTGGTATAACTTATCTGGAGAACATGTCTCCCTTCCTCTGATTCTGTCATCACACCCACAAACCAGATTGTGTAATCTCCAACTTCAACATCCCAGAAGTGTCTCCCTGAGTTAAAGTCCTCAGAGCCCAAGATACACAAGCAATCATCAAATCTCTCTGGATTATCAGGAAGCTTTTGTATGTTGTCGCTGCATCTCACACTGGTCCAATCATCAGACAGAATGAGAAAAGGATCTGCAGTGTTGGGGTCCAGAGTTATGGGTGCTGTAAAAGAAGACACAAGAGAGTTATATACAGCATATACATGTACAGTGGGGTCCGAAAGTTTGAGATCACTAGTATAAATGCTTTTGCATGGGAAACAAGGCCATGACAGCTGCTGAGTATTTTTAAAATAGCTCAGTTTGTAAAAATCATGACCTGACAACCCTGTAATTAGCTGTCCTGCCATCTGCTCCTCCTATCTGAATGAAAATGTGCAGAGAGTGAGCATGGGGCAATGTGATTTGTCCCCCAGTTGGCCTCTTTTAGCACTTGTTGCAGTTCCCATTTTGCAGTAATAACTCTATGGATGGCACGTTGGCCAGGGAGCATGCTGGCTTTCTAGATGACCCTGCTACATCTAGAAAGGTGAGAAAATCAACTGACATATCTGTCAAAATTGACTTATATATGTCAAATTTAAAAAAAAAAAAAAATCTTTAGTCACTCAAAATAGGTAATTACTATTTCAACAGAATTTACACCTGTCGATATGGACAAGCTGACACTGATACACTCATACATACACAAACAGAAAAAGAGAGAACGAGTCTTACTGTATTGGACAGTGTCTTGCATCTTCTCCCAGACCCTGAACTGCAGGTTGGACAGATGTTTTTCCACATGCTCCTGAAAGCTCATCGGGATGCTGCAGTGTTGCTGTGGGTTTGGATCAGGCATGTGCAGTGGGGTGTGGTGTTGGCTCTGTGGATGGTCACCTGCTATTTTACTCTAATTAGTCAGGAAGACTGCTTTATATAATATAAATCAGTGTTACATAATATAAATCATGTTATTTTATTTACAATAAATCCACTGGGTTTGAATGAAAAGGCTAAGATCCAGTCTGTGTTAACTAAAACAGTCATCTAATTCTTTTTTTTTTATTATTATTATTAAGTTTATTTGATTAAAAAATAATTTCATCATCACTTTCATATTCCTGATAATTTGAGACCATTACAGAGATTCAGTTTTGGACCATTAGAATATTGGCATCTGCCCCTAAACAGAGATGAGAAATAGATAAGAAAGAGAGAGACAGGAACTGCATCACTCACCTTTTCACTGTGGCCTTGTAGTTCTGTAAAACAACAAAGTAAATATCAGTGGATGTTCTGATCAGAATCAATGTTCTGCAGTCTGACTCCAGTTCAGTTTACAGTCTTTAAAGATCTTCAGTCTATCCTGTAGGGTCTTCAGTACAGTTTTGAGCTCCTCCTGAAACAAATCAACATACTGCATGCAGACTCTGTGTTTCAGCTCTTATTTTACACCCTGTTTTCTCAGATTAACATCACTGGTCACTGAGAGGATATAACTGAACAATGTTCCCTATGTCATTTGAAAGATATAAGGTCTTTCAAACCCACACTTTATATTACACTGCACTTGTAACAGTGTTACAAACCTGATAAATACAGTGAAATGAAAATTGTTCAAAAGCTTTTATAATTGTGTAATTTAATTGTGTTCATGTCACAAAATGAATTACAAAAATGTAAAAAAAAACAAAAAAACTTGCCAGTCAGTTCTTTGACAAAACAAACAAGGCAACAATTAGTATCTACACCAGGAATCTTCTCAGCCTCGCAAATCAGATAGAAATCTCATAATAATACAAGTGGTAACATTAGCATCATGTTCTACAGCTATACTGCAATCTTGAGTGAATTATAGTAGCCAGACCAAAAGTTCCTTGTCATGTGATGGTGAGTGGACAGGGGGTTTCCCCAGAGTTGTTTATCAAGAAGACCAAGTTGTTTTCCTCATGCCAGAAAATATCTGGAGCTATCTGAATGGGACAAATCCACTTTTTTAATTTATTAATTATCTAAGCATTAGACATGGCTAATAAAATGCAAATCTTTTACACTCTGTCTCTGTATTTGGAAATATTATAGGCATTTTCTTTCAGTGGCAGAATTTGTGGTTGGTGTGTTTTCTTGAAGTCTGACACACCACACACACCGGCTGTTGATCGTCCAGATAGAAAAGTTGGAGTTTCTCACTGTGCAGACTGGTCCAGACACTGGTGAAAATCTGTGACTTCTCTCCTGTAAAAACCCAAATTTTCACACACGTTCTTTAAAGCCAAGTTCAGTGGAGGTATTCCATAAATGATTTTGTCCTACACTCTCTGGATCCTTTGGTCTCCCAGAACTGCTGCAAACATACTTTACACACACTGTGACTGCAATGCAGAAAAACTGGATCCTTAAAGATTTCACAGCACACAGGACAGGACAACTCCTCCTCTGAAAACTTAGATGCCATTTTCTTCTTTCTCTCTTTCTTTCTTTCTTTCTTTCTTTCTTTTGCTTCTCTGCAGTCCAAATGCTTACACATTCATTTTTAGTAAAGTGTGGCACCCTGGTTTTAGCTGGAGTTGTCTCCTACCCTCCTTGCCCCACTTTGGATGTTGGCCTGCCTCCCTACCAGGCTGAGGGCATCTGCCCAACTCCCTGCCCAGCTGGTGCATCACTCTACCCAGGGGTCCAGGCCCTCCCAAGTTTGGGCGTGTCAGGAGAAGCATCTTAAGGGGGAGTGCTCTGTCATATCCACCATGGGCAACCACTCACCCCTTTACCCCCGGTATTAGTAGGATTTTGAAACAAACTTAACTCGATCATAAAAAAAATAATAATAGAAATGAAGGAAGTGTCAGATGGGACTACAGAGTAATCTTTAGGATATTTGGAAGAGGGTGTGAGATATTTGTCTGACTGGAGGGGAAAAGCTACAGTAGAGAATGATATGGGTGGTTTTAGGGACAATCCTGAAAAGGTGGAGACATGAACAGATATCATACAATAATTTACATCAGTCAGAATTTTAGATAGATAACAGAATGGAATACCCAAGGACCAGGAAGGGACATAAGCCTTTCACCTTCAAAGAAATGCAATGCTGACTCTCACTTTTTTGCAAAGCAAAAAGTATTGTATTAATAAGTACTAGTTTCTCCTCCATGCCACAATGAGTCACTTCTAGCCATATTATACAGGTTATGTCTAAAGGAACCAAAAGCTTGAAAACCTTCTGGTGAATGTGTTAATCCAAAAAAGGTAGTTTTTGATGATCTGATTTGCAAACCAGTTTCTGTCATGTTCCTCTCAAAAAAAATCCAAAAAACAACAAAAAACTAACACTAGCTGATCCCATAAACCACAACAGTTTTAGGCTAGGATGAGAGTGTGTTGTAAAGGTTGACTTGACTGAATACGCTACATAGCAAAAAATGGAAAATTATTGAACAAATCCCTTAGTAATCATAAGTAAAAACTGAGAATGCAAGTAAGCTGTGGACAGCCTACAGTACAAGCTTACACACTCACTTTTGGTGATTTTACTGTATATTTATTACTTAGTTGGAAAGAACCAGACTGGAAATTTTAATAAGACTTCCCAACACTGCTAAATTGTTTCAGCAAGTGTTTCAGCAAGGAGGAGCAGGAGTCACAGACTATTGATGTCCCCTGGCAGTGACTATTTAAAAGAAATGTTAAAGGAACAGCAATCTGATCTGGGAAAATGAAAAATTTACCCTTACACACACACACACACGCACACAAGACAGCAGGACTGTACCACCTGGACAACAGAGTTCTTCACAAGAGCAGAATTAGTGTAAACATTCTACTGAAACAGTTCTTTGGTATTAAAGTGCATTAATGTGGTTCACTCAGGCTACAGGAACTGACACTGTTTTCACATTTCCACTATAATTTAGTGATTATATAGGATGAAACTGCAACACTGACATACTTATTGGGTTTTCATTTAAAATTTGATCTTTGCATTATGTGTCGAATCCAGACTGTGTAGTATTTTTCTATAACTGATAAATGATAGCAAAAATATTCTTTTTTTTTTTAATTAAATGTATATAGTTTGGGTCTCTAATGTAAGCCTTGTATATCCTAATTTCTGTAGCATTTCCCTAAAATACCTCCTTTAAGTGTTTGTAAGGAGTTCATGTTATTCCCACTTTTAAATGGTACATGAAATTTGAAACTTAGTTTATCATCCTGTTCTTTTCCCTGTATTTTCCTGTACAGCTATGTGTACAAAACCACCTCTAAGTGATTGTTAGCCTACCAATGTGTTTAGATCCAAACACGATTGAAAATGTCCCTGTTCTTTTTGTTTAAATTCATTAAACGTAATGTAAGAGCTAATGGGTGCTGTCCTTTACTTGACTTGCTCACAGTGGTCATTTATGAATATAACATTTGTGAAAATGTTTGATTTGAGTTTTAAAGGAACCACATACTTACTACTGTAAAAAAAAAAAAATTACTGGGCCGAGGTTATGTATATTATAATTTAAAAGAATGCAGTGACTTGATATTGTGTCTTTTATCTTTGTAATCTAGACACCAACAACGAAGTTTAAGTGTATGTTGTGCTTTGGGTACAAGCTAATTCTCTAACTGCACAGTCATATTTTTTTGCAATGTGGTGCAGAATTTACATGAAACAATTTGTATAATAGATAGTGGAGACCACAAGTAAGATAGTACAAAATAAACAAATAATGTTCATATGGTTAGCAGAGAGAAGTATAGTTAGTTAGTTTGAAAGATAATGGCCAGGGTGTGACATTCAGGACTTCAATAAAACCCAAACATGTCTGATAATACAGACATTCTCCATTCAAGGCTGAACAGAGGAGCTTCATTTACACACCATTCTCACCTTGTGTAAATGCATCCACACACACACACACACACACACACACACACACACACACACACACACACACACACACACTTCACACATTTTCTGTAAACTGGGCCATAGTCTGGGTAGTGAATCTTTTTAATGTTTATGTAAATAGATTTAAAGCCATATAAATGACCAAGTCTGTAAGAAAGAAAGACTTAAAGTGCATAATGTAATTTACATTTGTGCAGTAGGTGATCTGAGTGTGTTTCTGTGCTTGAAAACCTTTCTTTCACCAGGAAGCAGAGAACACATTCTTCAACATGTTTTTACGTGTGTGTGTTTGTGTGTGCTTGAAAACCTTTCTTTCACCAGGAAGCAGAGATCACATTCTTCAGCGTGTTTTTACATATGTTTGTGTGTGTGAGGGTGTGAGGGTGTGTGTGAATCTATGTCACATTATTATGTAGAAGATCTGTGCTCTTTGGGGGAGGCTGATGTGTGTATTTGCATGATAACTGGTGGGAGGTACAGTTTTGTCAGGGCGGGTGTGTGATATAGTCAAGGACATATAATGTTGGCAAACACGGTCTCACTAAACTGAACATATTAGATCATTGTTTCTGCAAGACACAAGTTGTTGTGAGCTTTTTTAATAAGTCTGAAGGATGGCTGCTGCCCATGCTGAGGTTTGTGTTTGGAATGAACCATGGCAGCAAGTGTTTTGGGTCTATGGAGGATGGGTGTGTAACACACTCATGGAAGGTGAGTTTGATCTTTTACTGTACATCTGTAGATCTAAATGTTTTTTTTTTCCTCCATGGGTTTGGTATACAGTGGGACTCTGGATGAGCAAGTTGAATGTTATAGTGTGTATGGGTGTGTGTTAATATCTTGGTGCAGACCAAATGTCTTTTGGGACTTTTGGATGATTCTCACGAGGAAAATGGTTTCTTTTACAAAAACAACAGCTTAATTTTAAAAAATCTGAAAGAGCCAAATGATTTCCTTTGGTTAGGGTTATGACTAGGTGTAGGCATAGCATTAATTGGCTGCATTAATACTTATAATAATGGAAGGCTCTCACGAAGATAGTAAGACAAACGTGTGTGTTTGTGTGTTTAAGGTTCTTGGGCAGACAGAACTCCTCTCCATGACGCAGCTTTGCAGGGCCGGCTTCTCCCACTTAAGAAACTCCTATCTCAGGTACAAAATGACGCACACAAAGCGAACCTCTAAATCTCAGAAAGCATTTGTCTGTTAATTCACATTTCATAAGTGATGTCAATTGTGAATTCCCCTACAAGAAACTCTTGTAAGTAATGTATTTAACAGTGGTCCAATGCTTGTGCTTGCACAGGGGATGCATGTTGGTGTGGCCACGCTGGATGGCATCACTCCATTACATGAGGCCTGTCTAGGGGGCCATTTTGCCTGTGCTAAACTGCTGCTGGAACATGGAGCTGATGTATGTCCTGAACTGGCTGAATATTTCCTAGTCATAAATAAAGGGTATGCATGTAAGTTATTATCTGTGTGTGTATCTTCCCTCAGGCTAATGCTGTGTCTGTTGATGAAGCCACGCCTCTCTTCAATGCATGCCACAGTGGTAACACTGCCCTCCTCCAGCTCCTTCTAAAGCATAGCTCTGTCCATCACCCAGCTCATCTGCGTAATTCACCCATCCATGTTGCTGCAAAGCATGGTGTGTTTATTCACATAACTACACATTATTACTGCTTCCATTGTTCATATCACTGCTATTATTGTCCACAATACAAGTACAGGCATATAACAGTGTGACCTTAGTATTATGTGGGTAAAGTTCTGTTTTAAGATGGGACATCAAAGTTTCGATATTTCAGCTAGCAATACTCTAAACTGCTATAATCTACATTTACAGTTTAACAAGCCATATACTTGAAGCCTACTTCAAATTTACATTACTGAAATTCTGAGACAATTAGAAAGTAAATTTTTTGAACAGTTGCCAAACACAGACAGAACCTTAATTATTCTGTAAGCTGAAATATTGAAATATATAAGGTTTTATTATTTTTTTATGAAGCAAACTCTTAATCTCATTATATAACAAATAATGATAATAAACTTAGCAAAGAAAGACATTTTGAGATTGTATATGCTTTTCAATTTTTTTTTACTGTATTCTCTAAGATCTAAAATACAAATTAATTGTAAAACATTTAACAGTACTAAAACATACATAACATGTTTATATACAACCACATAAAAAAATACAATGACTACGAAGTATATTAGTAAGACAAGGGGAGCAAAGTATATACATTTTGAAGACAAGATACTAGGCAAATACCTTAATAAAAGGTCATTTATAAGCCAAGGAAAACAGATATGTTTATAGGAGAGACTTAAAAGTGGTCAAAGAAGGGGCTAATATAATCTCTAAAAGCAGGTTATTCCACAACCGCGGCCCAAACGCTGAAAAAGCTCGATCCCCTCTGCGTTTGAGTCTGGAGTGTGGGATTAAAAGAAGATTCTGATCACTAGATCTTAAACTTCTGAGTATATGGGTGCAACAATTCAGATAAGTAAGTGGGGGCTTCATCATGTAATGATTTATATACAAATAAAAGAATTTTAAAATCAATTCTGAATTTGATAGGCAGCCAATGTAGGGTCCTCAGAATTGGAGTAATGTGAGTGCTTTTACGGCAATTATGAAGGAATCTGGCAGCAGCATTTTGCACTAGTTGAAGGCGAGCAATTTGAGACTTTGAACTACCGCAGTATAGTGAATTGCAGTAGTCCAAGTAAAAGCGTGAACAGCCATCTCTAAAGTTTTATGATTTAGAAAAGGTTTGATTTTTGACAGCAGACAAAGCTGATAAAAATTAGAACCTATTACAGAGGAGATATGTTTGTCAAGGTTTAAAGATTCATCTAACAGAACGCCCAAGTTCCGTACACATGATGAACTAAAAACAGATAGTTCGTCCTGGATGATGATTGGCTGACAAACTGTGGTTAACTCAGTGCTGACAAGCTTGCTAGATAGAACAACAGGGACTGAAATTAACTACACTAAAATGTTTCTTTAGGTACATCATGTGAACGAGTGTGTGATTATATTTCAGGTCACACAGCTTGTGTGGAGTTGCTGCTGTCTTATGGGATGGATGCTGATATGGAGTTGGATGAAGTAGGCACACCGCTTTACTGTGCATGTGAAACCAGGAGCACAGAATGTGTACAGAGACTTCTGATCTTGGGTCAGTATAAACACACATTTACTCACACACACAGAGGCAAAGATTCTTCGGACCCTGGACATACAGCCACTAAAATCAGACTCTTAACTATATTCATGATCCTAATTATTCTTTGTTTGGTTTCCTGAGATCATATAGTTGATCTTCCTATACTGGTTGGTGTAGTTCTGCACTTGAGACAATGTTGCTTATAAATAATAATAAGCCTTAAGCAACTTTGGGTTATGTAATCTTAAATAAACTTGTTTACAAGTTTCTTACACTCCATGAAAATATTATCTATAAAAATGGACATAAGGATATCACATAGCTCAAAGCATCCAGCAGAGGCAGCCATCTGGAAGCCAGAATCACATTCTTTATTAACACATAATTTAGTATCACCTCATACACAGTACAGCTGACACAAAATGTTTGAGAGTAAAACTATGGCTTTAAAGTATTTCGTGTGATAATACAGATTCATTTTGATTTATTAATTTATTTTTAATACAGACTTTTCCTGGGATTATATAAAACTGTTTCTGTATAAATGATATTACTGAGCAATATCTTTTGAGGCAAGGGTGTGATGTTTTAGACACACAGTTAGCTCAGTCTTTAAATGGAAGCTTTTGTCTTATGCAATTAAGTATAGTATTCTATTATTATAATATGTAATTTATGACTATTGTATCATATTGGCTTAGGTGCTGATGTGCAGTGTGGGCGTGGCCTTGACACACCACTGCATGCTGCAGTTCAAGTGGGTGGAGCCAAGGAGGTGGCACTGTTGCTTGAACATGGGGCTGATGTGAAATGTAGGAATTCAGAAGGCAAGACACCTCTGGACCTGGCTACAGATAACAGCATCCAGCATCTACTGCAGACAGCAGGCAAGAAAACATACACAAAATCATTATTACAGTAGTACTAAACAGCAAATTTATATTACTAAAACAGTCTAATTTATTGCCTGTGTCTCATGTTGTAGGTCCACGGTCTCTTTCACATATGAGCCGGTTGTGCATTCGTCGTTCCTTGGGCCAAAAAAGACTGAACAGAGCCAGAGTTCTACAATTACCACACATTCTACACAATTATATTCTGTATCAATAACACACACAGACACACATACACACACTTCATGTTTACTGCACCAACTACACAGATTACACAATTATTTACACATGGACACATCTTTAGGAACTAGCTTTCTGAATCTGGAAATATGTTGCTGTAAATAAATTCTTTGTATTCAACTAATACTGGTTTGTTAATTTAATTTGAAAAACAATAGCCTATTATTATTATTATTATTATTATTATTATTATTATTATTATTATTATTATTATTATTATTATCATCTTGAGTGAACAGCAGATGGCGACATAGTGATACGCAAAATGCGAAGGCTGTGGTCAGGTCAGAGAGAGAGAGAGAGAGAGAGAGAGAGAGAGAGAGAGTTCAATTGCAGATTTCTAGTGCCGTCATAAAAGCTACACCTATACAGAACCCCAAAGACATGCGGACTACAGACAGAGCTTTCTTGGAGAGGATGTGCAGAAGTAAGGGAATGGCAGTGAATGGGACACTTGGAAGGCATTAACTCATGTTTTTTCTATTCCAGAAGCACCCTAGAGGGCACATGTTCTTGCACATAAGAGCACCTAGAAGGCACGTCATCTAATTTTCTTGCACAGATGGGAGACTATAGGGCACTCTATCCCGTTTTCTCCACTGGAAGGGCACCATAGAGGGCACTTCATTATGTTTTCTAGCACATAGGAAAACCCTAGACTGGCATTTCATTGCTTTTTTTTTTAATTTTTTTTATTTTAAGGGCAGCCATTAGGGCACTTTATCAGGTGTTCTCCACTGTAAGGGAAACCTAGAGGGCACGTCTATCGCATATTATCTACCATACTGTCACCCTGGACAGCGCTTTTCGACCATGCTGGGGTTGTCCAGAAGTGCCAAATAGTGGGTGCTGAGCTTGCAATCAGAAGCTTGATAGTTTAAAACTCAGGTTGACCCGAGATTGCCACTGATGAGTGCTTGATCAAGGCGCTTAACCCCCACCTGCTCATCTATGTGTTTGCAAAGTGTCCTGTAGTTGCTCTTGGATAAAATTGTGTTGGATAAAAGAGTCTGCTTAATGAATGAATGTAAATGGCTGCAGCTTTGAGGCTACAAGATAAGACAAGAAGCCTTATATGTCCAGTGCAAAACTATTTTGATATGATGATGGTGATGGTGATGATGATGATGATGATTATTATTATTATTATTATTATCATCATCATCATCATCATATAATTTACCAAATCTATAAGCGTTTGCGCATTTATCATTTGACTGCAGCATTTTTTTAATTACTCTTCTTGGAGTGAATGATATTACTGAATGTTATTATAAGAAAATTTACCGCCAAAGACGAAACAGACGTGTGTGAATGCAGCCGTGGCCGCAGTGTGGGGACTCCAGGCCACGCCCCCTGTGTGAGGCACGCGCGGGGGCAGATGGGGCGGGTGGGGGTTGCCTCGGTGTTGCCTCTCCGTGCCCAATAGTAACCGGAACGGCTGGCACTGGACATACACACACACACAGACACAAACACATGCAGGTTAGACTTCATTACACTCAACTAGCTTACTTCACTCCATAAACCGACAGGCGACACGGGCAGGTAAGCTCTGCTTCATTTATTATTTTGTAAAATACACCTCAGCGGTGATAAATGAGGGGGAAACCCAGTGAGGCGAGCCGCTGCGACTGAGGAGGTGTGAGGAAGCAGAGATGTGAGACAGGAGATGGGCTTTTTCATCGACCAAGCCCGAACCCTCACCATCCTTTTATCGTTTAAGGTTCTTCCGGAGGTGAAAGGCTGTGTTTGAAATGTAACGTAGAAATGTTCCATGTTAAAAAAAGGCTACTTTAATGCTTTAGTGCTTGAGTGGGAACACTGTAATTTCCTCAGAATCCTGTTAAAGCCCATAAATGAGACTCAGAAAGCTGAGGTAGAGCAAATGAGGCAGGATTTTCTCCAGCAGGAGTGAGGAGGTACATCCCTGAAACAGCTGTTTGAACAGGTGCAATGCAGCACACAGCCTGTTGTTTACAAGGTTTACAAGTTTATAATTGCCCTTTTGTGTTTCAGAAGAAATAGCATATATTAGCGTATATGTTCCTTATTTAGCCTGTGATTTTAATGATATTCTAATGATTAAGGACTGACAACAAGTCATCTGTAATTGTGAGTTGTGTTCATTTAATACACAAGTAAATCAACAGTGGGTTTGGGATTAGGCTCTTGAGTCACATTAAATTAATGAATGTCTCTATTAGATGAGTGATCCAGTCATCTTAGAAATCAGTACCAGTAGCATCCAGAGATCAGTTTGAATCAAATGAAGGAGAAAATCTGTACACACACACATATCACAAGCCTTATTTAGTGTCTGATTTTGGGGAGCACTTCATTACGTGTGTCTAATGTGTCGTAAACATTTTATCACAGCGTTACAGTATGAACATTTAGGTGGTATAAACCCTCTATATTGCCTTTTCTTTAGTGATCCAAGGCACACACAATTACACTGTGCTCTGCGGGTGTACACATTGACCTACATGCTCATGCATTTGTCATTTGAACGATTTAAAGACCCAGACCTGACTTAATCATGCAGCTAACAGGACTACAGGGAGATGACATAACCAGTCTCAGTCCAACACTCAGCAAGTCACGTTTCAGTCATTCACACACACGTATGGTTAGAAAATAGCTTTTAAGATGTACTTTCACATCCATTCATACCTATGAGTCCCTGTGTTGTTTAAAAGGTGTTATTTTTAGTGTTATAGTGGTAATTTGTATCTGTTCTTAGCAGGTGTTTATGTGTGTGCTTTCGGTCTCACTTTGCACCACACCTTCTGGTCATGATTGTGCTGTGCGTGCTGTGTAGACTGATTGTGGAGTTATGGGAGAGAAACAAGCTGTGTGAACTTGGGTTGGGGTCAGGGGTGTGCTCTGCTTTTCCCTGGAAGCCTGGGCGTCTATCGTTTGAAGGACTGAGAGATGGGTGCGAATGTCTTAGGGTAAGGGATGTGGTGGTGTTTCAAAACCTCGTCAACAGAAGTAAGCACAAAGAAAAGTGGTGTGGTGAAATCCAAAAGTTGTTCCATTAACATTATGGTTCCATTAACATTATACTTTTAGAGATATTGACAGAATACAGAAATGTTTTTTTTGCCACCATGCTACAAGATATTTAGAACAGATCAGCCAACCTTACAAATAACAAACACACCACAAACACGTTGCACTGATAAGGTACTGAAACTAAGATCCTGTTCAGTACCCCTATACTAAAAACATGACACTAAAGTTGTTAACTCATCTTCGAAATCTGTTTCCAATTAGGTTGGTTTTGGGATAAATTTGCTAATACAGTACTAACTTCACTGAGACTTCTCAGTACTTAGGAGAACAAAACTGATTCAGAGAGCATTATGTATGCACACAATTTATGATCTTATGAAAGAGTTAAGTGGTGTGAGTATGTCAGTTTGATATGTGAGAAATAAAACACAATGGGACATGCTGTTATAGGACATTAATCAACAGGGTTAAACGGGGATGTCACCACCCCAAAGTTAATTATTTTCAAAATGTGTTTATTCCTCTTATAGCAATGCAGTTTTGCAACATTGCATTTAATGTGTTGAGATGTCCACAAAATTTATAAAAGTTAGTAACAGTCACTCTGTCATGTTTTCTTGAAGTCAGTAATACTAAGAATATGCAGCTTGTTAATGAGAAAATGCATTTTCTGCCTTGAAGACTTTCCCATGGTGGAAAACCTCAGACTGTTAGAAAGCACTGATACTGGAGACTCCTTCCATACATACAATGACTGTCTTCCTACAGGAAGATTTATTTAAAGAAATATCAAAATCAAACAAACAAAAAACATTTATTATTAGTCTTAGATTATGTGGATCATGGTGGAATATGTCCACTGTACATGTTCCTGTGAATTAGCCGTTCCTATAGAAAATATAACAGATCAGAACAGGTTTATTAATATAAATTTCTGTGGTGCCAGCACCACTATCAGAGAAAATTAATCACTTTTCGACCAAGCAGATTCTGTAACTCGGCTATGTTGAAGTATATCTGAGACTAACAGCATGGTTACTGGAACAGCACTACAGAACCTGCATGCTTAGCTAGCTAATGTGACAAGCTATGATTGCTATGATATATGGACAGTTTTGGCTACTGCTAAATAAGCCACTGAGAATATAACAATGCAAATCAAGAGTCAGACTGAAATCTCACTCATGTCTACTAGTAAGAAATGCAAGCTAAATTACTAGCTGTTAATATCCAGCTAGAACATGTTATATGGGAAGCCATGTTTAGGATTTAATATCTCCAGAAATATTATTCCCAGCCACATGAAATTTGACAGACATATAGACAAACTTGATTTCTATCTGTTTAAATGTTTTCTATCTGTGAGAAGTCACCACAGAAGGCCATTTTTTCTTATGTGGGCCTCAGAATGGGAAAACGTGCAAAATTTCCAAACATGAGTGAGATTAGAGGCCTTTAGACACCAATTTAATAGACACAGATGCTAAAATTCACAGTTTGTGCTTAAAGTATTACATTTGAATAACTTTGTGTCACAGTTTGAGGTCTGAACAACCAATGACAAAATTACAAGATAAGTTTAAAAATTCACACTATTTATCCTTGCCCAGATGGTGATGTTGACAAACTAGTACAATTATAAGTTGCCATGTCCTTCCATGTTGTCTTCAAGTTTACATTTATCCAGATATGTGCCTTATTTTGCCAAGCGACTATACATATATAAGGTAAACTGTCTGACTAGATCCCAGATTTTTATTTCAGGTAAGTTACTTGAATGAACTTTTTCTGAGTACCCCATGAGAAAAAAACTGGCCTTTGAGGACCCCATGCAACAGTCAGCAACAATCCTATCTGAATTGACACAGACTTCAGGAATAAATGTCTTTTCATTTTAATTCATCAAGCTGAGGTGCACAAATATTCTCTTGCCTTCTGTAAAATAACAGAAAGACAATTTGTATATTCTTATACAAATTCTGTACAGATCATACTTATTCATAGATCCTTTAATACTTTATCAGGATAACATGTAGAGATTTTACTTTTACCTTCTTGGACATTATAAAACAAAACAAATGTATTATTTGACTAAGTAGTGTTTTTTTAATAGTTTAAAGTGACACTTTTACTGGTACCTCAACAAGTCTTTTTAATAATATGTGTTGTCGTTGGTCATTAATCTGTACATTCTTAATACTTCTTCACCTCTACTGGGATTATATAAATTAATTTAGGCAACCATGATCTTTCTCTCAGCCTTAAGTTATTACATAGCCCCATGTCTAGATTCTAGATCAGGCATTTCCTCAGGTGCTCTCAAATTGTGTTCTCTGGAGAAATATGGCAAAAAGATGACTTTCTGCTCGGAGTAGGAAGAGCGTCAAACTTTTTTCAGATGTGTTTTCTGACTTATGATAGGGAGCCAGATGGATCACTCTGTCCTAAACTGTTCAACTGTCTGATAACTGAATTAATTACAACTATTTTCACATTACCAGGTTGAAGTAACACAAACCTGCAAATTTTCAGCATTAATGGGATACAGATCTGATTTTTTTTAGGACTCTGTGGACACAAAAATCTCGTCTTCAAATCAGGCCATGAGCCTCTTGTATGTTTTCTTGATTGGATATATACTGCATATGTTGCCATTCATTTGGCTTTTTTCCCAATGCACATGCGCATATCACTGTCATCCTCATCATCCAGTGTCGGCAGTGTGACAAAAAGACAACAGAGGACAGCAAATGTAGTAACTACATTTGGCCAAAGGTTTGTGGATACCTGACCATCAAACCCTTATGTGCTTATTGAACACATCATTCCAGATTTAGTTCCCGTTTGCTGTTATAATAAGCTCCACTCTTCTGGGAAGGATTTCCACTAGATTTTGGAGTGTGGCTGTGGGGATTTGTGATCATTCAGCCACAAGAGCATTAGTGAGGTCAGGTACTGATGTTGGGTGAGGAGGCCTGAGGTGCAGTCAGCATTCTTGTTCGTCCTAAAGGTGCTCAGTGGGGTTGAGGTCAGGGACACCTCAACCCCACTGCATAGGACACTAGGAGTTCTTCCACTCCAAACTTGACAAACCATGTGTTCATTGAGGTCACTTTGTGCACAGGGGCATTGTCATGCTGGAAGAGCTTTGGGTTCCTTTTAGTTCCAGTGAAGGGATATTTTAATGCTATAGCATACAAAGACATTCTACGCAACTGTGTGCTTACAACTTTATGGCAACGGTTTGTGATGGTCTGCTGTCCACAAATGTTTGGCCAGATAAGATTAAGTGAAGTGACGTGTGGCCACCTACCTGAGGCTCAAACCCACCACCTTCAGGTTACAAGTCCAACTCTCTAACCATTAGGCCACATTTATTCAGTGGAAAGATGGGGAAAGAGTAGTATAGTGATACAGTTGCCCAAGATATCAATACATGCAAGCAGGGAAAGCAGGGGACAAGTACATTCAGATTAAAGACAGATATGTGTCACTTGTGATTACGGATGTGGGTATCTGAGTAAAAAAGCAGATTTTAGCAAAGAAGCTTGTATCATGAACCTTGGATTGATCTGAAAAAACAGATTTCTCAAAAACAGAAGAAAATGATCACATTTATTTTCTATTTTCTCAGACTTTTAATAAGACTCTGAAAATTTTATCTACCCCAATATATCATTTTGTTCTATTTGATCAAAGTTTCTTTTGAAAGATTTACATGGAGGATGAAGGTACATGTAACAATAGGACTGTCTTGACTTAGATAACAGTGTGTTATATAATGTTATTTGAATTCAAATCAGTGTAAGTTCTGAATGTATTTAATGGATTCAGTAATTACAACATATGAGATATTATTTTAACATTTCCACATAAATCTTTAGAGGATTGAGAAAATTCACTATTATAATATTATATACTATAATGCACACTGTTCACTATCTGTGTTATGTGTTAACCTTTAGGGGTGTGATGATAACTAACTGCCAAGACTGCGATTGAGACCACATGTTAATATTAACACCCAGAGAAGATCAGGTCTGAAAAAACATAGCAGAAACGAATAGAAGTGAGTGGAAGCTTTTATCCCATCTATGATAAAGCTCATTAACATTCCAATGGGACAAGTCATGTCGTTCTCTGAATGGGTGACGACGGTGTATCATAACCAGGCTTTGTGTGTGTAGCTAACAGTAGATATGGCTGGGTTTTTCACTAGTTTTCTGAAAGAGAAGTTTTGTGTCTTTCTGTTCATAGGAAACATATGTTGTGTTGTTTAAATTCAGATAGTAGATTATGGAATGCCAAAAAGTGTAATTGTAGTTGTAATTACTGTAAAATATTTATTCTTAAAAGTTTTATATTTTTTTTTTAAACACTGAACAGTTTTGAAAATGACTGGTATTAAAGCTGTGGTCCAATGAAAAAAAAAGCCTAGCCTTTTATTCAAGACTTATTGATTTTTCTCTTCCGTAATGCAATGGGACTAAGTAAACAGAATTGTAAATGCAGTCTTCTGACTGTCTAACCTGTAAGAGCTATCAGGTCTGGACTCTTCTATACTCTGAGGTGCATTTAACTGATAATGATTTGCCTGGAGCTTCTGTGGCCAGCTTGCTGGCAAGGTCACCATAAGCTCCTTTATCATTCCTGCTCATACTCATGCGGCTGTACGCTGTGCTTACCTGACATTTCATATTGATTTTGGTGTGTGTGTGCATGTGCGCATGTTAGGGAGCACAGCTGGAATGAGTATGGATTGGTTTACATTAGCAGGAACTGATACTGCCACCTTTTTGTGTACTTTTATGTGCATGTTTTGTTATGTGTTCATCTCTGTCAAACAGCCCCTCTTTGATTTCCTCCTATTCCCATATGTATGATATATAAATAAAAAAAGGGACACTGCTGAGGATGCAAGGCGAAGCTAATAGTGTTATGCTAATCTGCATTTCAGTGGTCAGTTTCATGCTTGTGTTGTTAAATCTCATTAATAGAGCCGCTTCGAAACATATTAAAAATTCATGAAGCTCATCTCCATGAAGCTTGGTGTTGGTGATGAGTGTGGAAGCAGCGTTAGATATAATTATGCTCATGAGGCTTTAGTCACTCACTTTCCTCCTCTCTGCACTAAACTCCATTTCTCATAAGACTTGGGAGGTTTGTCATGTGTCACGTTGCTTTTTTCTGCTTCACTATAGGCACAAGTGCTAATGAACCGAGGGTGTTAACCGGTGCTAAGACACAGTGCTAATTGCTTTGTCGTAATTAGCACGTGTCTATCTGGTGTGTGGGCCTATGTGGGTAACATCTCAGAGGTAAGGTGATGGTGTGAGTGTGTTTGCCCAGGGAGCTGTGTACACGTACAGGTGTGTGTGTGTGTGTGTGTGTGTGTGTGTGTGTGTGTGTGTGTACACAAGGTGGGAAGCCAGTGAGACAACACACCTTTGAAACCATGGAGATGTTCATTGCGACAGGCCTAACATTACATACAACAATATTTAGTTATTTCCTTCTATCCTTTTTAAGTCATGGATAACAAAGCAGCTTGAACAAACACACGCACACACACACACACACACACACACACACATAAATGTAGCTCAGTAGCAGGCAGAGAGGTCCAGCCATTAGTGCTGGCAAATCCAGTTATGTCCTTTGTCTGCAGAGACATCGTAATATCTCACTGTCTGTGTGTGTGTGTGTTGAAAACAGAAGCATGAAAAATTTTATTAATATTGCTTCACATCCTCCCAGCGAATCTGAAACCAAATGTGACAGGAGCTCCAACACACACCCAACATAGCCAACACAATTTGTCACATCACTGTTTTTGGTTGAGTAAAATGGAAACCTCTTAGAGGTAAGAAGTGTGTGTGTGATCTTGAGGTGATGAACAGCAACATTAGAATATCCTCATTATGTTGAGTGGCTCTTGAGACAAGAATAACAACCTCCATTACAATGATGTGGTTTACAAAACAAGCAAAACACACACCCTGACACAGCACACAAACACACACACACACACAAACACACACACACATGCACACATGCACACACACACACAAGCAGTCAATCTTCTACATGAGCTGCCTTCCCAGCTCTGAGATTCAACAGCAAGATTAGACAGTTCTAGGAAATTGATTCGTAATAATTTAGTGTAAAACAGGAAATGAAACCCCTTTTATAGATCTTTCTGTCCATATACCTGTCAGTGAAGAAACTCTCCCACATCACTCACTGCCTCTCTATATAAGCTCCCATTTGGTCAATCAATCACTTATTCACTACCACTCAACCTTAAGTCTCAAGCAGGATGTAAAATGATATTTAAATAACAAGACCAAGACTGTATTATGTAATATGTGTCTACATGTGTGTTTGTAGCTTGTTTGTATTACACAGTAATGAAGTATGTCTAGAAATTTTGACTGTGTGGTTACAAGCTAGATATATACACTCACGAAGCACTTTATTGGGAACACTATACTAATACTGGGTAGGTTTGCGCTAAGTGTAATATGCACAATGGTATCATGCACACCACTGACTGTAATTACAATATGTGAAAGTAATGACTCATCTCTAATACAAAACATAGTGTATGTGAATCAGGATACTAACAGATTATTTCTGATCAAACAGTATGGCTGCAGTCTTACGTGGGTGAAAAAGAGCCAGTAACACCTCTCAGCAGACTTCAAGCTCTGGACCCCATGATGAGTCACATGACCAAAGGGTCTTGTCACACTGTGTAGTGGCCTTTCACACTGAGGACTCTCATGGCATGCATTAAAAATTTGTTCCTACTGGATATGTGCACCAGCCAATCGGATTATTGGAGCCCCAGTGATTAAGCACTGTGGTTGGACAACGGAAGTGCCATGGCGAAGACAGCAGAAATCCTGAACCTGTCCTTCCTCCAGGAGCACGAGCGAGAGGTGATCCTCAGCGTTCTGCAAAAAGATGAAAAACTCCGCAAACGAGAGGAGAAGCGCATCAGGTAGTTGCTCCCTTTTTATTCTTTTTACTCTGAGATATATTAATGGAAAAAAGGAATGACAATATTGTGTCATCACAATACCTTCTGAGATATCATGGGTATTGTCAGTACTTTTGTAGCACTGAAAGTAATCAGGTAGTTGATTGGATGTTAAAGTACACTTTAGTATTGTATGATCTATTTATTTTTTCACCTTATCCTTGTTAAATCGTTTATTGTTTTAGTCATTAAGCCCATAAACTCCCTTATTATTCAGCTGTTCATTTTAAAGCATATTATTTAGTGACTACTGTGAATTAACTAGGGCGGTGGCAAAAAAATACACAAGGGATTGTGGGATTCTGAGTGGTGAGAACCTAACTTGTGGCAAAAAGTTGAGCTGGATTCAACTTTATGCAAACTGAAAATGGCAGCAGCGTAGCTCGGTATTTGGGAGCCACGTGCTGTTGTCTAACTGCAAAGAATGGTCTGCAGTTTTATAATAGTATCTCAGTTCTCTCTAATGAGTAGCCAGGTCCAGAATTATTGGCACCCCTATTAAAGATGGATTTATGATACACGTTTAAACAATAAGCTGAATATTTGAATTTTTGCTGAGGCGACCCCAGACTGCAAAAAGGTTGAGAAGCCCTGATTTAGAGAATTAATTCTCAATGGTAATAACAGGTGGCACCAATTTCTGATTGGTGGTTTCTCATGTAAGTTCCTTGCTGTCTGCAGAAAGCTGAAGAATGAGCTTTTGGAGCTGAAGCGTCGTGGTCGGCGTGGTAACCCAGAGCAGAGGGAGTGTGGCGTGTGTCTGCGTGCTCTGGGTCTGATCCTCCAGAGGGGCAGTGTGTGTTTTGAGTGTCACCGACGTGTCTGCAGCTACTGCACAGCCATGAGCTCAAACAGCAGCAACACCAAGTGCACTGTCTGTGCCAAATCTGCGTGAGTCACACCCAATTTTACTCGTTGTTTCCCAGAGGTAGTCAAAGCCCATCGTTGGCCGCTATAATTGTTTCCATCATCACACGATAGCTGCTAAATTTGGATTGTATAAATGTTATGTCACATGAATCCCATCACCATGTCTCCAAGCTGCCATGCGCGCACACAAACACACGCGCAAACAGAACAGCTCATCATGCTGGGAGAAGCGTGCTAACTGCTCACCCCTGTTTGTGAGACCTAACAGATGTTCTTGCTATCATCATTTTCTATCAACAGCGAAAGAGAAACTATGATACACATCTAGCTGTTCAGTAATAGAATTTCTAAACATAGTGCCAGATTTTTAGTGCTTTATAGTGCCTCCTAGTTGAGCTAATCTACATAAACTGACTGATTAGGATATAATCACCAATCAAGTTCAAATCATTTTGGATTTTTTAGGGAGCTGAAGGTGGTCACAGGCGAGTGGTTTTTGGAAGAACGGGCCAAGCGCTTTGAACACATGACAGTCCCTAGCAGTGATGTCATAAAACAGTCCATCCTCAACAGTGTTCCTGGTAAACAACACACCTTGTTTACATGACACACTAATTACACTGTGTACGTGTTCATTCATTTTGCAAGCTATTGAAATAATCTAAACAGAATGTAGCCTGTTATACACTTAGTTACAGAGTTTCTTTATTTTGAAGACATCATTTGTGAAGAAATCTGCTAAAAGCTTTAGTCAACTTTCATAATTTATATCCTTTTTTTTTGTTTGGAGATGGACGCTCTGGCCAGAAGAAGCTTTCCCCATCAAGACTGGACCGGCCAGCCACGCCTCAGTCTGAGCGTTCAGCTTCACCCCAATCCGAGAAGAGTGTTGGCCGGTACATAGGCAAGAAGAAAGGGTGAGGAGTGTGAATTGTGTGTGCATAACCTATATCATTGTTTTCTAGTCCTGTTCCTTTAGTACACATGCAGAATAAATCTTCACACACACATAGACCTTAAGATCCTGGTAATTAGTCTTTGCATTGAGTTAGGTGTGTTGGAGCAGCACCATGTTTCGTACATAGGCCTATGTTAATCACAATTTCCCTGCATTAGAAAAAAATATAAAAGTCATTTATCTACTAAAGCTGAAGCTGTTTGTGTCTCTTAGGACCAGACCAGTGGCTGTAGAGTCATCAGGGTTACCGACGACACCGAATAACATGCGTTCACACCCAGGCCGATCACCTTCACAGGCTGAAGGAAGGAAAAGGGTAACCGTATGTCTGTTACAACCCCATATACGTGTATCAGATCCTAATGGGATGCTAAATCAGCGCCGAGTGCATTTGGAGGGTAAACCACTTAAGGCTGTAGAGAAAAGACTCATAGACAGTGTTAATTTCTATTCATTTATATCTAACCTTTACTTAGATGTTATAGTTTTAGAGTATGTAACATGAACACATTGCTTTAAGTTATATTTGTGAGTTCAGATAGTTTATTTATATTTGTAATACAGAATATCCACACACAGTAAACTTTGTACAGCGTGAAAGCATTTACAACACAGGCTTTTTATTGATGTTTGTGTCTTTGTGTATATAGCCTGATGGGGCTGAGAGTGTGTGCAGTGTACACAGCAGTGACAGTATTCCTGAAAAGATCAGCATTGGAGGAAAGCGAAAGGACTCAGGCACACCCTCTATCGCTGTGTCCAGAGCATCCCTTTCATCAGGTATCACCATCACATACGCACAAATACACTTACAAAAACATGCACATCAAATTAGCTACTAGTATGTGGGGTGTAAATCATGATCACATTTGATCTGTATATCTGGGTGTCTTACTCTCTCTGGGTTTGTCTGTCTTTTCAGACCGCAGTCGCTCCGAGGTCGATCTCAGTAATCTGGGTGACGGGTTTAGTAATGAGTCCCTGCCTGGCCGCTGCCGCTCAGTTCCTGGGCTCAATGATGCCGTAAGTTCACATTGTAACTGCACTCTCTCACACTCCCACAAAAGACAGGTTCCCCAGCCATTATTGCACACTGCTGGTCAAGGAGTACTTACCTTGCCAGTTGATATTTTGTAACTGACATATATGATTGGTGAGTGTGTACAGAGAGTGCACTATAATTGGCTGAAGATCAGGTCAGTGAGTGATGGCAACTGAAAGGCTGTGACAGAATGTGCGGCTGATGTTTGTCCTTGTGTTATAGGACTCGGATGAAGACATTGATGCCCTGATGTCTGCTCACTACAAAACCACCCGCAGTGTCAGCAGTGCTCAATCTGTGGTATTAACTCCATACCCCAACACATACACACATATATACATCATTGTGTGTTTATACCCCTGGTACATCTCTCATATACAAGAAATATACTATATATGTAGAGTCTATGTTTGTATCATGTAGATGTGCTTGTATGTAAATTATATATGTTAACATTTCTGCTTTGGAAAGTTTTGTTTTAGAGCATTTTGTTTGCTCTATCCTGGCAGGCACATACATATACATGTATACTTTTCATCTTCTTTTAAACGGACACAGGTGCACACTCACACAGACAAGTGCTTTTTTAATTTGTCCTTACATACACCTACTCGATGCACATAGGAATATAATTAAAATTGATAAAGTACAGGTGGGCTGTTTGAAGGGCTCATCTTGCAGCACACTATTTATGCATAAATTCCATGTGAGTCATGCTGCAACCAATGAACTGTACTGAGCTAAAGGAGACAAAATAGACAAAGGAGTTTTAGAAGTAAGCTCTTGCTGTAAAAGCTTTTTTGTAAAGGGAGTCTGTAATAACTGAATTAAAGAGCAGAATCTAGGTATAAAACAGCATTTGCATTAGGTTATTTCTTTTGCCATCTGTCTTTCTTTCACTCTTTTTGGCTCTTTCTATTTCTTCCTTATTTTATCTGCTTTCAGTCTGTCACTCTTTCTTCTCTTTCACTTTGCTCTGTTCCTCCTCCTAGTCTTCCACTCCAGGCTCACAGCGAAAGTGGGGCTACCTTAACGTACCCGACTCAGATGCTGAGACTGTGAGTGCTCTTTCTACGTGTGTCTACGTATGCTTGTTGTGTATTCCTGACAGCTGCCTCTGTCTGTAACATGCACACAAACACACACACATAATCACACACAGAAAGTCTGAGTTTTAAAGCAATTGTGTCCCCACTCATGCAGAGCAGTCTGAATAGTATTATGAGCGTGTACAGTGAGATGGGTGACTACGGCAACGCACGTGTTTCTGGAGAGATCCTGCTGAACATTTCCTACAGCTATAAAACAGGAGCACTCAACGTTCTAGTGCGAGAGTGCCGCTGCCTAGCAACCGGAGATGACCGGAGACAGCGGACAGACCCGTAAGAACCCGCACGTGCAAGCACAACTTACACATACATATTAGAATAGCATAGAAAATTAACACTTTCTCACTTTAAGATTATTTACTGCAGCTCATCAAACTCTCCAAACAGGAGCTGTGAAAAGAGCACTATAGCTGCATTACCACTGGTTCTGACAATCATACTGACAATCAGCATGATAGCCATAGCACTGTATATTTCAGCTTTAGTGTTTCAAGGTGTCAGCTGTTTTATAGAAAATTCCTGATTATGGCTTAAAAGCGTGTGTTTCACTACAATCAGTATGGAAATTAAATGATTTGATTATAATGCAGAGTTTTGCATATGATTGTGTTGTGTTTTGCAGTTATGTCAAAACCTACCTTTTACCAGACAAGTCACGTCAAAGCAAACGAAAAACCAGCATCAAAAGCAACACCACCGACCCAGTATTCAACGAGAACCTGAGGGTGAGACAGGCCTGTGTTCACATGTGTCTGCTTGTGAATGTGTTTCTCTAACAGCATACATGAGATACTCTCTCTTCCTTTCTGTGTCTCTCTCTCTAGTATGTGGTGAGTCATTCCCAGCTGGAGACGCGTACTCTACAGGTTTCTGTGTGGCATCATGACCGCTTCGGACACAACACATTCTTAGGAGAGACTGAACTGACCTTTGACTCTTGGGAATTTGACAAACAGATAGAGGATTGGTTCCCTTTGCAACCCAGAGTGAGACACACACATGCAAATTCTAACCAGATTTCCTTATATAATAGGCATACATACTCTTTTAAGAAAGATGAATCTTAAAATGCAGCTTTAATCTAAAAAATTAAAAGAGCCAAAAATATCTCTTTGGTTACTGGGGTCAAGGAATAGAGCTATGTATTATTATATGCCTAGCAATACACAAGTTAAACAAATGACCTCACAAAGATAGTGAAACTACCACTTGTGTGCAGTGTAATGTTCTATAATGTTCTCTGATGGTGGGTTCCCTGCAGGCTGAGTGCTCTACAGACTCTCTGGTGCAGTATAAAGGTGAGCTGACTGTGGTGCTTAAGTACATTCCTGCAGAGAGGAACCTTTCACTGCCACTGGACCAAATACAAGGTAGTGCAGAGAAATGCCATTGAATAAATCCATTTAATTAATTTCTTACTGATGGAAACCTACTTCCCTAATGTGCTGCAGTGACGGATCAAGCCGTGGATTTTCTGTTCATCGTTTTTATTGTTTGACAGTATAGCATGGCACTGATGTCCTGCTGTGCTTTGCACTTTAACACCCTGTCAGACATAATGAATGAAGCTAATGAGCCCTCTGTCTCTCTCTCAGTGAAAAGGGGTTTTCTGAAAGGGAAGAAGAGTATCACTCTGCCAAAAGGAGGCATGGTAGAGCTGCTGGTTAAAGAAGCCAAAAACCTGACAGCTGTCAAATCAGGCTCCTCTGATCCATTTGTCAAAGGGTAAGACCAGACTCTCTTCTCTCTTTTGTGAAAACAGAGACTCACAAAATGCATGCTTCCAAGCATAAGCATAAACTGTATAGCTAAAATCTTAGTTTAATCTTCATGTGTGGTGTAGATACCTGCTGCCTGATGACAAGAAGAGCACGAAACACAAGACTGCAGTGGTGAGGCGTTCAGTGAACCCACGCTGGAATCACACTTTCACCTACTGCGGCCTGCAGCACAGTGACCTGGACAGCGTGTGTCTGGAGCTCACTGTCTGGGACAAAGAGCCACTCGCCAGCAACGTTTTCCTTGGGGGAGTGAGACTAGGAGCTGGGACAGGTACGTCTCTCTCTCTCTCTCTCTTTCTCTCTCTTTCTCTCTCTCTCTCTCTCTCACCCTGTACTTTGTGTAACTGATGAATCATGTGAAACTATGCATTTAATACTGTCACACCTAAAAGAAAGAACATTCAGACCATTTACTATCAACCTGGTCACAGATCTATACATGAACAGTGTATTTTAAAAAAAACCAAACAAACAAACAAAAAAAAATTCTGTATTTGAAGAATAGCACTGGCCTGGTCAAATGACCAAATTTCAGATCTAGCTATCCATTTAGAGCTAGTCATTCCAACATATTAACGGATTGCACAGCTTCCATTAATCTTGTTGGATGGACTTTTTACTGCTAAATCTGGACCCTCAAAAATTAATAAATATTTTAGCAAAACACTACATAACAATTAGCTGGTGATAAATAGGAAGAACTCAACATGTTTCAGAGTCAGAATCTTGAGTTGTCCTTTTTTTTTTTTTTTAAATCAGTTGTCCCCTCTTTTTTAATAACAGAGTCTTATGTAATACCTATCAGGTATAGATTCCACTAGTGTCTTGAACCAGTTCAAATAATTTCACAAGTCTTTTGTTGGATTGAGAACAAGTGATTTTGCAGGCCACTTTTATGCTGTTACACTCATCTAGTGGTTAGGCCACAGCACTCTCACTGCTGCGGCCCGGGTTCGATTGCTGGCCAGTTTTGAGGCCAGTTTATCATGAAGTAGGGGAAAATGTTCATGTGCACATGTAGTGAGTGATGGACAGATAGCACAACCCTTAATGCACTTTTTATAAAAGGGGTCTTCAGTCTTGCACAAAGGGGAGCTGCACTTGATAGTGGACTGGAGACCATGATGAACTGTTTAAACAAGTGGAATCAGGTGTGACACCTGTTGGTTGGAATGAAAGCCTGATTTAGACCATAATTACACCACGATTGTTTTTGAGTTATTTATATGGACCATTTAATAAGGTATAAAGAAGATAGATGGTTTTGCACTGCCACATGATGGTTTGTTCACCATGCCTTTTCTGTACATTTGTTTCATTGCAGTTTATTATTTAAATAAAATAATCATTTTTTTTTCTTTAAGTCAAGCTTAAGTCAGTTTAAGTCTTATGAGTAGTTATTTTTAAAACATTTCTTTAGAATGTGTATAAAAATGTGTAATCAAATTTCAGAAATTTCAAAATATTCACAATAAAATAAAAAGTCAGAATTTTTCTTTGTCATCTAGAGCTGGATAGAATATATATCTATAGAGCACATTAATTTACATCCAGACACACACACTCATTACTCAAGATGATTGCTTTAGTTTCCAGCTTCTCCCTCATTCATTAATTTTTTTCCATCCGAATTTGCTTCAGATTAACAAGCTGTTTAAAGCACAGGGGTCTACAGTGTGGAGGAAATGAGTGTTTCAGCATGCAGGAAGTTGCTTGGTGCTGATTTTTTTTTCCCCTGTAGGTCTGAGCTATGGGAAGGAGGTGGACTGGAATGATTCCTATGGCGAGGAGCAGCGACTATGGCAACGCATGATTGACAACCCAGAGGTTCCACAGGAGTGCACGCTGATGCTGCGGTCCAGCATGGCCAAGAGAAAGACATAGAGAAAGAGGTGCAGGGGGATAGATTTGTGTCTTGCAATATTCATCAAAAGCTAATGCTCATTGTCACCTTATAGAAAAGTGCACTTTGCATACACAGATAGATGCTACATTATGATACACACACACATTCACACACACATATACACACAGAAACATTGTCCTCGAGATTAGCCTTGATCACTGCATTTTAAGAGCCCGACATTCACAAACATGACCGCACAGTCTTCCTGTCTATATGAACACCACGTCCTTCATCACTGTGTCTCTCCACTGCACAAGCATGCATCATACATGCACAAATATAGCCAAAATCACAACACATATAACTTCATCCAAGGTCATGGCTGTAAACAGCACAAAGGCCATCGAACATGACACAAAAATTGCTCACACACACACGAAGACACACATTTATGATGTTACAAACCATTCTATTCAAAGTGCACACAAATTAGATAAACTATAAACAGCGAAGCACGTTCACTGCCACTCTCATATAGATAGGAAAAAGACAATTCTGCTTTTAGTGCAAGTCTGTTGTGAGGAGTCTGTTTCCAGTGCGGTTGTAGCGATGAGAAATCAAGCACACCTCAATGATTCAGTACATGTCTCTCCAGTAGTGCATGCCTGAAGCAGTGTTCATTGAGCATTAGAGCTGAAGTGCTTTACCTCAGGCTGTCCTCGTGTCCAGAGTAAGAGTTGGCGATATGACTAAAACATAATAACACAACACTTAAAAACATTTCTGTAATGCACAACACATATCAATATATTGATTTGCTAATAAACTGCCAGCAAAACAGTAAAACAACATGTTAAATGATACTATTATTTAATGTCTACACATGAAAAAAGTGTTGTTTGCTTGTTCTCCCCTTGTCCAAATCAGTGTCCCTCCAGATTCTCCAGCTTCCTCCCACTTCCCAAATATACACTATATTACCAAAAGTATTCGGTCACCTGCCTTGACTCACATATGAACTTAAGTGCCATCCCATTCCTAACCCATAGGGTTCAATATGATGTCGGTCCACCTTTTGCAGCTATTACAGCTTCAACTCTTCTGGGAAGGCTGTCCACAAGGTTGAGGAGTGTGTTTATAGGAATTTTTGACCATTCTTCC